>PVKS010024322.1:0-31215 GCA_004027875.1 Aplodontia rufa
GGATTTAGAGACACTAAAAGAAGGAGACATATCCATAGAACTTTATATATTTTTCATTTTGACACAGAATATTTCTAATTTGCTTAGGTCCATGCTAAATTGCTGAGACTGGCCTTGAACAGGTGATTGATTGTCCCTGAGCTTGCAATCTTCCTGTCTCAGCCTCCCAAGTTACTATGGTTAAAAAGATGCTATATCATATCTGGCATGTTTTCCTCCTTTAAAAAACTAATGAAGTATTTAATTTACACTGTGGACAATTCAGGTAAGCTTGGTTATTAATTACTTAAATTATTGGATTTTGTAGAGGGAAATCTTTGTCTGGTAGTGTCTAATGCTGAAAATAACAGAACTAGAGGTCCACTATGAATACATCTTAAAAAATGGAGATTTTAAAATGACATGACAAATAAGCTTTTTAAAATGGAGAGTCTTCCACATCATAATTTTAAACATTATAAGGCAATCTATACCACCTTCATGAATTATTTAAAACAGAAATCTGAGTTGTCCTGATACATTTGTGTAACTTTTAGGGCAGAAAGAAGTGCTATTTTTATATAGTATTTTCAATCTATTTAGTCATATTTAACATAAAATTACTTGAGGAAGAATTTCTTTCATTAATATATAAGGATTTATGAAAGGTCATTTTTCAGCATTTCTGAATTGACCTCAGTAAAGTTTACATCAATGCCGCAATTACGTGAAATGCCCAGTTTTCTTAAATGTGGAAAATTTTGAAAAATTATATGTTGTTTGTATGGATATATTAATGTGTGTGTGTGTGTGTGCATGTGTGTATGTATTCTCTATGTGTGTAGGTAGTTTGGTATGTGTTGTGGTGATGAGGATCAATTCCAGATTTTTTACCATGGTGTTATATCATCCAGTTCTGGTTTTATTCATAACATATGTGAAATGAAAATTACAGTGGAAAGTGAGTAGTGGCTTTGGTATTCAAAATTCCTCTCATCCTTAGAAATATAATCCACCTTTCTATAAAAATACACATGTCATTCTTCTCATAGACAAGCTAGGATCTGTGTTATTCCAAAAGGCACTTTTACATTATTTGTAGAATACATGCCAGAAAGCTGAAAGTTCTCTTTGAAGGAAACAAAGAAATTGGAATAAGTGATCTTCAATTCTTTACCCTAGTATCAGGTTATAGTGATTTGTAGGTATTTGTAGAAAAGTATGTGTGGTTGCTTTCTGGCACTGTTTTGCTTTTTTGGTAGATGCCTGTGATGTTTCATGAGAATAAAATTTTGATTCCATTAAGTTATACACTTGTCTGTACATAAGAATTGTTAAAATTGAGAAATATTAAACTTTTGTGCAATGTAGATATACTTATGACTGTGTGAAGCCATTTTTCAACTTGTAGTTTGACAAAATAATTTCATAATTGTTTTTCCATAACTTTTAACAGTTTAAGTAACAGAAATTTTACAAGTAATGGAATATCCATTGATTATTAAAATGCAAGTAAATATTTCATTTGAAAGAAGATGAAGTTAGGAATTATACACATGTGAAATAGAAAGGAAAAATACTCAAGAGTTGAGAAAATTTAGAAGGGTGATAAATTAACATATGAAGAGCCAGATTACAACATGGCCACCTAATTTTAAGAGAAGTATATTGAACTGCAGATGTGACTTCAATGAAGAACAAGAAAACAGAGAACATGCTCAGAATACTTATGAAAAGATTTTGGAAGAATTAAGACATAAACAATCTGAATATGACAAACAAGTTGAAACAACACAACAACTTGAGAAGTGTCTTGCAACCATAAACACAGAATTATGGACTGTGCAAAACTACTTAAATGCAGTGAATTAGACTTTGGTATTGATAGTATCACCTTTGTATTACATACCTAGTTATATGTCTCTTTAAAGCAATTAAATGCTTTGACATAATGTGGTGCTGGACAGTATGATCACTGTACAGACAAGACATGGGTGTACTTACACAAACATCAGATATGTAAAACATCCCTGGGGGAAATGTGATGGAATACCACTTATATATCCAGTTTATCATTGCTGGAAGTGCCATTATGTGGTATTTGACTGTGCCCTGCAAAGAACCCTGAGGGGCGTATAACCGAAAAGGCACTGTGAGCATCTCTGAGCGCTGTAGCGTGTATGACCCAGTAAATGCTGAGTGTAATCAAGGGGGTGGGCATTGATGTTCTGATTTCGCCTGTTTCCATTGTGACAGGGGAGTGGAATGAATGCCTGTCTCAGGCCACACCCCCCACCCCAAGCAGCTATGGCCCCTCCCATGGCCACACCCTCGGGTGTAGAGTAGGCCCTAGGCCATTAAGTGAGGGCACAAGGAACTAGCACTTTTTGAAAGCCGAGGGAGTTCATCCAGGAAGCTTCAAAAGAAGACCCAGCGGCACGGAAGAGGACATGCTTCTGCTCTCCTCTGTGTCCCTGGAAAACGGAAGAAGAGAATGTTGACAATGGAAGCAGGAGGGGAGGGCAAACAGGGATCCTCTTTCATGTTACTGCACTGGTGAGTTTTCCAATGTTCCCAGCAGTGGTTTTGCGAGAGTGGCACATCCTCTTGCATGTGGCTGGCCCTACCAGGCTTGCATTTGGTGAGTTTGCCCTACCTGGAATCCAAGGGCAGATCTACAGGATCTTGTAGAGCCTCGGCTGAAGATAGGAAAGCTCCAGTGTTGGCAAGGGATGGGGGAGGACATGTGCTTCCTGGACAAGGGAGGCCTTCAGGGACCAGGAACAGTTGCTGGGTGTGGGATGGATGGCTTGAGCATTGAGGACACAACGTCAGGCAATGGTTGTTGGTGCAGGAGCTACTGCAGCAGAGGCTTGTTGCATGATTTTGCAAGGTGTACCTGCAATGGGGCAGCAATGACCCTGGATTGTTCACACAGCAGCCTTCCATGCAAGGTTGGGATGTATAGAGGAAGAGGCAGCCCAAAAGTGGACTGGTGTGCTGCACTGCTGTCCCTGATTCCCTATCTTACTGGTGGCCACTGGAGGTTTTTGGCCTCCTGAAGCATGCTTGCATTGACCTGGTTTGAGCCTGGACTTGTGTGCGCCAGTATCCTGGGCTGCCATCTTGCAAGTCTGGTCCCAGCACCTGGTAGGGAGATCTGCAGTGTGACCAGAGGAAGAGGGAGGGCATGTGTGTTAAGCTAGGAGAGGGCTGAGGAGGCCAGGAGAGTCGCAGAGTTCAGAGGCAATATGAATAGCCTCAAGAAGGGAAGGAGAGGCACTCTATGTTGGTGCAGGAGGTAGAGACTGAGGGGTAGCATGATGTTTCTGGGAGCCTTAGTTTGTACTTGGTACCTTCCCTTGGGATCCAGGTAGGGATGGGTGTCTCTGAGTTGGGGAGTGTGGGGGATGTTGCCAGGCCATTGCAGGTTGGGGGAAATACTTTGTGGGAAGCATAAAGAGACCAGTGTCCAGGGCACCTGAGCTTTGTTTTCAAGAAGTGTGTTGAAGGCTTGAATTGCATTACCAATATGGAGAGCATGTACTGCTCCTTACATTTTTCCAAAACCCATGTCCTCCTATTGGTAGGTGTGTGAATGTATTCAACTCTATTTCTAATTCATGGTGATTTTGACATTTTACATTTTCTTCCATAAAATACAGATCACGATTTAATCTTAGATTTAGTGTGTGAGAGTGTGTGGGGAAAGGCGCACACGCGTGTGCTTCTACACAGCTATGGATTCCTTGAGCTGAATCATCAAAATGTCGCCCTAAAATTTTTGTAACACTAACTATTTCTTGTGCATTCTTTCCATTTTGATCCATAACCAGAGGTCCCTCCACTACTATATGTCGGCATGGTTTGCAACATGACATTTTGGTAATGATATGCGGTATCCTGTGTGCAATATGTATTAAGGCTCAAGGCCTCTGAATCCTAAGAGTTTGCCTGAAAAATGTGGGGGATCCGTAAAATACCGAGTCTGCTAAGTGGTTGTCTTGTTTTTTTTCTGTCTGTTTCCATTTGAGTGACTGCAGCAAACTTCTGGTTGTGGCAAAAGAGAGGATTTTCCTATATGCATACCCGTGGAATATTCATCATTTTTAATGATCATTTGTCTTAGTTCTTACTCATCCTTCATTGGAAGACGGAAAATAATTGCTCATTTTGCTTTCCTGTGTATTTATTACATTTTTTAATTTTGATGCTGGGAACCAAGCTAGGGAGGTGTAGCTGGAGGTGTGTTTTCCACAAGGCAACTGTGCTCCTTGGCCATGGAGCTTGGCCAAAGGCTCTGCAGATATCTCTGAGGAAATGCTGGCAGGGAGGCCTGGTGTCTGCGAAATTTTAGGTTCTGAGAATCTCACCATTTGTCCCGGGTCTTTTAAAAAGTGAAGACTTAATTGCCAAGGTAATGGCATTAGCAGGTGGAACCTTTGAAACGGGGTTATTTTATGACTGAATGTCCCTCACGGATCGACCACAACCCTTCCAGAAGAAAACTGAGGGCATACGAAGTTTTTCCTTACATTTTGAGTATACTCAAGCAACATGAATGTTCAAAAACAGAAAGCTCACAGATATTCAACAGGCACCCATGTCTGGCCATGATTTTTGTTGGAGTTCCCTGCTTGCAAATCCTTGAGGAGTAAATATCCACTGGGTGCAAGCCAGGCAATCTAAGGGACAGTGCTATTGCACGGGAATGAGGTGAGTGTCTGAAATGGAGATGAATAGATGATGGAAAGAAGAGATGGGATTTGTGGGGCCACTGGAAGATGCAGCTGTGACACCTGCTGGTGGTGTCAGGGTGAAACAAAATAACTACACATGCGTCAACCTTTTGTTATCTTCATGGAGGTATGTGATCATGCATGGAAAGACTGAGATGGGAAAGGTGGGACAAGAGATGAGAAAGTTTTGAAATCAAAACTTGTGGCTTGGTCCTGGAACCGCAGGTAAGTGGGTGAACACACTACGTGGACAGATGACAACGGATGTGGGGCAGAAGAGTGTCAAGAGAAGATTTGTCATTAAGATGAGCAACCCTTCAACAGGAGTATAAATAGGTCACGACGTAGGTGTGTGTTTCCCATGGGTCTAATAGCTGGATGCATCTTTGGAACAGTGTTTACTTCACAATTATGCAAATAATGAACACAGGAGTACAAGATTTTTTTTCAGGAAATGATGTAAGGCAATCACCACAGTCTTCTGTGTTTGGCCTGGTCTCTCTGGGTCAAGTCTGCAGCAAAATGCTACAAATATCAGAAATTGGCCACCACGCACTGCTTCCCTTTCTATATAGAGCAGGCAACCTCAGTGCTCATCTGCACTCACGTTCAAAGTATGGACCCAGTATGGACTCCATCTTTCTCATCAGATTGAATTTCTTTCCTCTAAGGTGGCTGTGAACTTCAACACTTCTTTAGGCGCAGCCTTGCTCAGTGCACCTGTCATTGCTGTCCAATCCCCAATGCTTCTGGGAATCTTGGCTCCCTGTCTGAGCTCCAAGCACCACTTTCATAAGTTTGCCCCCATTTCTTACATCTTCCCTGAATCTGCATTACAACCTGGCTGTTTTTCATAGCCTGCAAATCTCCGAAGCCTGGACAGCTTTTGTGCCCTCCAAAGAACCCTGAGGAGTGAATATCTGAAAAGGCACTGTGAGCATCTATGAGCGCTGCAGCGTGTATGACCCAGTAAATGCTGAGTGCAATAAAGGGGGTGTGCATTGATGTGCTGATTTCGCCTGTTTCCATTGTGACAGGGGAGTGGAACCCATGCTTGTCACAGGACACACCACCCACCCCATGTCGCAATGGCCCCTCCCATGGCCACATTCTCGGGTGTTCAGTAGGCCCTAGGCCCTCAAGTCAGGGCACATGGAACAAGCACTTTTTGAAAGCAGATGGAGTTCATCCAGGAGGCTTCAGAAGAAGACCCGCCGGCAAGGAAGAGGACATGCTTCTGCTCTCCTCAGTGTCCCAGGAAAATGAAAGAAGAGAATTTTGACACTGGAAGCAACAGGGGAGGGCACACATGGATCCTTTCTTGTTACTGCATTGGTGAGTTTTCCAATGTCCCCTGCCGTGGTCTGGCGAGAGTGGCACATCCCCTTTCATGTGGCTGGCCCTACCAGGCTTGCAGTTGGTGAATTTGACCTACCTGGCATTCAAGAGCAGATCTACAGGATCTTGTAGAGCCTCAGCTGAAGATAGGAAAGCTCCAGTGTGGGCAAGTGATGGGGAGGTCATATGCTTCCTGGACAAGGTAGGCTTTCGGGGACCAGGAACATTTGCTGGGTGAGGGAAGGACGGCTTGAGCATTGAGGACACAAGGTCAGGCAATGGTTGTTGGTGCAGTGGCTACTGCAGCAGAGGCTTGTTGCATGATTTTGAAAGGTGTACTTGCAATGGGGCAGCAATGATGCTGGATTGTTCACACAGCAGCCTTCCATGCAAGGTTGGGATGTATAGAGGAAGAGGCAGCCCAAACGTGGACTGGTGTGCTGCACTGCTGTCACTGATTCCGTATCTGATTGGTGGCCGCTGGATGTTTTTGGCCTCCTGAAGCATGCCTGCATTGACCTGGTTTGAGCCTGGACTTGTGTGCGCCAGTAACCTGGGCTGCCGTCTTGCAAGTCTGGTCCCAGCGTCTGGTAGGGAGTTCTGCAGTGTGCCCAGAGGAAGAGGGAGGGCATGTGTGTGAAGCTAGGAGAGGGCTGAGGAGGCAAGGAGTGGTGCTGAGTTCAGAGGCAATATGGGTAGCCTCAAGAAGGGAACTAGAGGCACTCTTTGTTGGTGCAGGAAGTAGAGACTGAGGGGTAGCATGATGTTTCTGGGAGTTTTAGTTTGTGCTTGGTACCTTCCCTTGGGATCCAGGTAGTTATGGGTGTCTCTGAGTTGGGGAGTGTATGGGGGTGTTGGCCAGGCCACTGCAGGTTGGTGGAAGTATTTTGAGGGAAGCGTAAAGAGACCGGTGTCCAGGGCACCTGAGCTTTGTTTTCAAGAAGTGTGTTGAAGGCTTGAATTGCATTATCAATATGGAGAGCATGTACTGCTCCTTATATTTGACCAAAACCCATATCCTCCTATTGGTAGGTGTGTGACTGTATTCAACTCTATTTCTAATTCATGGTGATTTTGACATTTTACATTTTCATCCTTAAAATATAGATAACGATTTAATCTTAGATTTAGTGTATGTGAGTGTGTGGGGAAACGCGCATACGCGTGTGCTTCTACACAGCTATGGATTCCTTGAGCTGAATCATCAAAATGTCGCGCTAAAAATTTTTGTAACCCTATCTATTTCTTGTTCATTCTTTCCATTTTGACCCATAACCAGAGATCCCTCCACTACTTTTTGTCGGCACGGTTTGCAAAATGACATTTTCTTAACGATATGCGGTATCCTGTGTGCAATATGTATTAAGGCTCAAGGCCTCTGAATCTGAAGTGTTTGCCTGAAAAATGTGGGAGATCCGTAAAATACCCAGTCTACTAAGTGGTTGTCTTTTTTTTCTGTCTGTTTCCATTTGAGTGACTTCAGCAAACTTTTGGTTGTGGGAAAAGATAGGATTTTCCTATATGCATACTCGTGGAATATTCACCATTTTTAATGATCATTTGTCTTAGTTCTTACTCATCCTTCATTGGAAGATGGAAAACAATTGCTCATTTTGCTTTCCTGTGTATTTATTACATTTGTTAATTTTGATGCGGAGAACCAAGCTAGGGAGGTGTAGCTGGAGGTGTGTTTTCCACAAGCCAACACTGCTCCTTGGCCATGGAGCTTGGCCAAAGGCTCTGCAGATATCTGGGAGGAAATGCTGGCAGGGAGGCCTGGTGACTGCGAAGTTTAGGTTCTGAGAATCTCACCATTTGTCCCAGGTCTTTTAAACGATGAAGACTTAATTGCCAAGGTAATGGCATTAGCAGAAGGAACCTTTGAAATGGAGTTATTTCATGACTGAATGTCCCTCACAGATCGACCACAACCCTTCCAGAAGACAACTGAGGGCATAGGAAGTTTTTCCTTACACTTTGAGTATACTCAAGCAGCATGAATGTTCAAAAACAGAAAGCTCACAGATATTCACCAGGCACCCATGTCTGGCCATCATTTGATGTTGGAGTTCCCTGCTTGCATATCCCTGAGGAGTAAAGGTCCAATGGGTGCAAGCGAGGCAATCTAAGGGAAAGTGCTATTGCACACGAGTGAGGTGAGTGTTTCAAATGGAGAGGAAGAGATGATGGAGAGAAGAGATGGGATTTGTGGGGCCACTAGAAAATGTAGCTGTGGCACCTGCTGGTGGTGTCAGGGTGAAACAAAGTAACTACACATGCATCAACCTTTTGTTTTCTTCAAGGTGGTATGTGATCATGCATGGAAAGACTGAAATGGGAAAGGTGGGACAAGAGAGAAGAGAAAATTTAGAAATCAAGAGTTGTGGCTTGGTCCTGGGGCCACAGGTACATGGGTGAACACACTAAATGGACAGATGAAAATGGATGTGGGGCAGAAGAGTGTCAAGAGAAGATTTGTCGTTAAGATGAGCAACCCTTCAACAGGAGTAGAAATAGATCACGATGTAGGTGTGTGTTTCCCAATGGATCCAATAGCTGGAGGCATGTTTGGAAGAGTGTTTACTCCACAATTATGGGAATAATGAACAGAGGGAGTTCAAGTTTTTTTTTCAGGAATTGATGTAAGGCAATCACCACAGTCTTCTGGGTTTGGACTGGTCTCTCTGGGTCAAGTCTGCAGCAAAATGCTGCAAAAATCACAGAACTTGGCCACCATGCACTGCTTCCCTTTCTGTACAGAGTAGGCGCACTCTTTGCTCATCTGCACTCACGTCCAATGTATGGACCCAGTATGGACTCCATCTCTCTCATCAGATTGAATTTCTTTCCTCTAAGGTGGCTGTGAACTTCAACACTTCTTTAGGCGCAGCCTTGCTCAGTGCACCTGTCATTGCTGTCCAAGCCCCAATGCTTCTGGGATTCTTGGCTCCCTGCCTGAGCTCCAAGCACCACTTTCATAAGTTTGCCCCCATTTCCTACATCTTCCCTGAATCTGCTTACAGCCTGGCTCTTCTGCGTAGCCTGAAAATCCCCGATGCGTGCACAGCTTTTGTGCCCTGCAAAGAACCCTGAGGAGCGAATATCTGAAAAGGCACTGTGAGCATCTCTGAGCGCTGTAGCGTGTATGACCCAGTAAATGCTGAGTGCAATCAAGGGGGTGTGCATTGATGTGCTGATTTCTCCTTTTCCCATTGTGACAGGGGAGTGGAACCCATGCCTGTCACAGAACACACCCCATGCCCCAAACCGCCATGGCCCCTCCCATGGCCACAACCTCGGTTGTCCAGTAGGCCCTAGGCCCTCAAGTCAGGGCACATGGAACAAGCACTTTTTGAAAGCAGATGGAGTTCATCCAGGAGGCTTCAGAAGAAGACCCGGTGGCACTGAAGAGGACATGCTTCTGCTCTCCTCCGTACCCTGGGAAAATGGAAGGAGAGAATGTTGACACTGGAACCAGCAAGGGAGAGCACACAGGAATCCTCTTTCTTGTTACTACACTGGTGTGTTTTCCAATGTCCCCGGCCATGGTCTTGCGAGAGTGGCACATCCCCTTGCATGTGGCTGGCCCTACCAGGCTTGCAGTTGGTGAGTTTGACCTACCTGGCATCCAAGGGCAGATCTACAGGATCTTGTAGAGCCTCGACTGAAGATAGGAAAGCTCCAGTGTGGGAAAGGGATGTGGGAGGGCATGTGCTTCCTGGACAAGGTAGGCCTTCGATGACCAGGAACAGTTGCTGTGTGTGGGATGGATGGCTTGAGCATTTAGGACACAAGATCAGGCAATGGTTGTTGGTGCAGGGGCTACTGCTGCAGAGGCTTGTTGCATGATTTTGAAAGGTGTACCTGCAATGGGGCAGCAATGGCCCTGAATTTTTCACACAGCAGACTTCCATGCAAGGTTGAGATGTATGGAGGAAGTGGAAGCCCAAATTGGACTGTTGTGCTGCACTGCTGTCCCTGATTCCGTATCTTATTGGTGGCCGCTGGATGTTTTTGGCTTCCTGAAGCATGCCTGCGTTGACCTGGTTTGAGCCTGGACTTGTGTGCGCCAGTAACCTGGGCTGCTGTCTTGCAAGTCTGGTCCCAGCATCTGGTAAGGAGTTCTGTAGTGTGCCCAGAGGAAGAGGGAGGGCTTGTTTGTGAAGCTAGGGGAGGGCTGAGGAGGCCAGGAGAGGTGCTGAGTTCAGAGGCAATATGGGTAGCCTCAAGAAGGGAACTAGAAGCACTCTTTGTTGGTGCAGGAAGTAGAGACTGAGGTTTAGCATGATTTTTCTGGGAGTCTTAGTTTGTGCTTGATACCTTCCCTTGGGATCCAGGTAGGGATGGGTGTCTCTGGGTTGGGGAGTGTGCGGGGGTGTTGGCCAGGTCATTGCAGGTTGGTGGAAGTATTTTGTGGGAAGCGTAAAGAGACCGGTGTCCAGGGCACCTGAGCTTTGTTTTCAAAAAGTGTGTTGAAGGCTTGAATTGCATTATCAATATGGAGAGCATGTACTGCTCCTTACATTTGACCAAAACCCATATCCTCCTATTGGTAGGTGTGTGACTGTATTCAACTCTATTTCTAATTCATGGTGATTTTGACATTTTACATTTTCTTCATTAAAATATAGATAATGATTTAATCTTAGATTTATTGTGTGTGAGTGTGTGGGGAAAGGCGGACATGCGTGCTCTTCTACACAGCTATGGATTCCTTGAGCTGAACGATCAAAATGTGGCCCTAAAAATTTTTATAACACTAACTATTTCTTGTTCATTCTTTCCATTTTGATCCATAACCAGAGATCCCTCCGCTCTTATATGTTGGCACAGTTTGCAACATGATATTTTGGTAACGATATGCGGTATCCTGTGTGCAATATGTATTAAGGCTCAAGGCTTTTGAATCTGAAGAGTTTGCCTGAAAAATGTGGGAGATCCGTAAAACACTGAGTCTAATAAGTGGTTGTCTTTTTTTTTTCTGTTTCCATTTGAGTGACTTGTGCAAACTTTTGGTTTGGCAAAAGAGAGGATTTTCCTATATGCAAACACGTGGAATATTCACCATTTTTAATGGTCATTTGTCTCAGTTCTTACTCATCCTTTATTGGAAGATGGAAAACAATTGCTCATTTGGCTTTCCTGTGTATTTGTTACATTTGTTAATTTTGATGCTTTGAACCAAGCTAGGGAGGTGTAGCTGGAGGTGTGTTTTCCACAAGCCAACTCTGCTCCTTGGCCAAGGAGCTTGGCCAAAGGCTCTGTGGATATCTCTGAGGAAATGCTGGCAGGGAGGCCTGGTGTCTGCGAAGATTTAGGTTCTGAGAATCTCACCATTTGTCCCGGGTCTTTTAAACAGTGAAGACTTAATTGCCAAGGTAATGGCATTAGCAGGAGGAACCTTTGAAACAGGGTTATTTTATGACTGAATGTCCCTCACAGATCGACCACAACCCTTCCAGAAGACAACTGAGGGCATAGGAAGTTTTTCCTTACACTTTGAGTATACTCAAGCAGCATGAATGTTCAAAAACAGAAAGCTCACAGATATTCACCAGGCACCCATGTCTGGCCATGATTTGATGTTGGAGTTCCCTGCTTGCAAATCCCTGAGGAGTAAATGTCTAAAAGGTGCAAGCCAGGTAATCTAAGGGACAGTGCTATTGCACACGAGTGAGGTGAGTGTTTCAAATGGAGAGGAAGAGATGATGGAGAGAAGAGATGGGATTTGTGGGGCCACTAGAAAATATAGCTGTGTCACCTGCTGGTGGTGTCAGGGTGAAACAAAGTAACTACACATGCATCAACCTTTTGTTTTCTTCATGGAGGTATGTGATCATGCATGGAAAGACTGAGATGGGAAAGGTGGGACAAGAGAGAAGAGAAAGTTTAGAAATCAAGAGTTGTGGCTTGGTCCTGGGACCACAGGTACGTGGGTGAACACACTACCTGGACAGATGACAATGGATGTGGGGCAGAAGAGTGTCAAGAGAAGATTTGTTGTTAAGATGAGCAACCCTTCAAGAGGAGTAGAAATAGATCATGATGTAGGTGAGTGTTTCCCAATGAGTCCAATAGCTGGAGGCATGTTTGGAAAAGTCTTTACTCCTAATTATTAGAATAATGAACAGAGGGAGTTCAAGATTTTTTTTCAGGAAATGATGTAAGGCAATCACCACAGTCTTCTGGGTTTGGACTGGTCTCTCTGGGTCTAGTCTGCAGCAAAATGCTGCAAAAATCACAGAACTTGGCCACCACGCACTGCTTCCCTTTCTGTACAGAGTATGTGCTCTCAGTGCTCATCTGCACTCACGTCCAATGTATGGACCCAGTATGGACTCCATCTCTCTCATCAGATTGAATTTCTTTCCTCTAAGTTGGCTGTGAACTTCAACACTTCTTTAGGTGCAGCCTTGCTCAGTGCACCTGTCATTGCTGTCCAAGCCCCAATGCTTCTGGGATTCTTGGCTCCCTGTCTGAGCTCCAAGCACCACTTTCATAAGTTTGCCCCCATTTCTTACATCTTCCCTGAATCTGCTTACAGCCTGGTTCTTCTGCGTAGCCTGAAAATCCCCGATGCATGCACAGCTTTTGTGCCCTGCAAAGAACCCTGAGGAGCGAATATCTGAAAAGGCACTGTGAGCATCTCTGAGCGCTGTAGCGTGTATGACCCAGTAAATGCTGAGTGCAATCAAGGGGGTGTGCATTGATGTGCTGATTTCTCCTTTTTCCATTGTGACAGGGGAGTGGAACCCATGCCTGTCACAGGCCACACCCACTGCCCCAAGCTGCCTTGGCCCCTCCCATGTCCACAACCTCCTGTGTCCAGTAGGCCCTAGGCCCTCAATTCAGGGCACATGGAACAAGCACTTTTTGAAAGCAAATGGAGTTCATCCAGGAGGCTTCAGAAGAAGACCCGGCGGCAAGGAAGAGGACATGCTTCTGCTCTCCTCTGTGTCCCAGGAAAACGGAAGAAGAGAATGTTGAGACTGGAAGCAGCAGGGGAGGGCACCCACGGATCCTTTCTTGTTACTGCACTGGTGAGTGTTCCAATGTCCCCTGCCATGGTCTTGCGAGAGTGGCACATCCCCTTGCATGTGGCTGGCCCTACCAGGCTTGCAGTTGGTGAGTTTGACCTACCTGGCATCCAAGGGCAGATCTACAGGATCTTGTAGAGCCTCGGCTGAAGATAGGAAAGCTCCAGTGTGGGCAATTGATGGGGAGGGCATGTGCTTCCTGGATAAGGGAGGCTTTCGGGGACCAGGAACAGTTGCTGGGTGAGGGAAGGACGGCTTGAGCATTGAGGACACAACGTCAGGCAATGGTTGTTGGTGCAGGAGCTACTGCAGCAGAGGCTTGTTGCATGATTTTGAAAGGTGTACCTGCAATGGGGCAGAAATGGCGCTGAATTGTTCACACAGCAGCCTTCCATGCAAGGTTGGGATGTATAGAGGAAGAAGCAGCCCAACCTGGACTGGTGTGCTGCACTGATGTCACTGATTCCGTATCTGATTGGTGGCCGCTGGAGGTTTTTGGCTTCCTGAAGCATGCCTGTGTTGACCTGGTTTGAGCCTGGACTTCTGTGCGCCAGTAACCTGGGCTGCCGTCTTGCAAGTCTGGTCTCAGCATCTGGTAGGGAGTTCTGCAGTGTGACCAGAGGAAGAGGGAGCGCATGTGTGTGAAGCTAGGAGAGGGCTGAGGAGGCCAGGAGTGCTGCTGTGTTCAGAGGCAATATGGGTAGCCTCAAGAAGGGAAGGAGAGGCACTCTATGTTGGTGCAGGAGGTAGAGACTGAGGGGTAGCATGATGTTTCTGGGAGTCTTAGTTTGTGCTTGGTACCTTCCCTTGGGATCCAGGTAGTGATGGGTGTCTCTGAGTTGGGGAGTGTATATGGGTGTTGGCCAGGCCACTGCAGGTTGGTGGAAGTATTTTGTGGGAAGCGTAAAGAGACCAGTGTCCAGGGCACCTGAGCTTTGTTTTCAAGAAGTGTGTTGAAGGCTTGAATTACATTATCAGTATGGAGAGCATGTACTGCTCCTTACATTTTACCGAAACCCATATCCTCCTATTGGTAGGTGTGTGACTATATTCAACTCTATTTCTAATTCATGGTGATTTTGACATTTTACATTTTCATCCTTAAAATATAGATAACGATTTAATCTTAGATTTAGTGTGTGTGAGTGTGTGGGGAAAAGCGCACACGCGTGTGCTTCTACACAGCTATGGATTCCTTGAACTGAATGATCAAAATGTCGCTATAAAAAGTTTTGTAACACTAACTATTTCTTGTTCATTCTTTCCATTTTGACCCATAACCAGAGGTCCCTCCACTACTTTTTGTCGGCACGGTTTGCAAAATGACATTTTGTTAACGATATGCGGTATCCTGTGTGCAGTATGTATTAAGGCTCAAGGCCTCTGAATTTGAAGAGTTTGCCTGAAAAATGTGGGAGATCCATAAAATACCGAGTCTACTAAGTGGTTGTCTTTTTTTTCTGTCTGTTTCCATTTGAGTGACTTGAGCAAACTTTTGGTTGTTGCAAAAGAGAGGATTTCCCTATATGCATACCCGTGGAATATTCACCATTTTTAATGATCATTTGTCTCAGTGCTTACTCATCCTTCATTGGAAGATGGAAACAATTGCTCATTTGGCTTTCTTGTGTATTTGTTACATTTGTTAATTTTGATGCTGGGAATCAAGCTAGGGAGGTGTAGCTGGAGGTGTGTTTTCCACAAGCCAACTCTGCTCCTTGGCCATGGAGCTTGGCCAAAGGCTCTGCAGATATCTCTGAGGGAATGCTAGCAGAGAAGCCTGGTGTCTGCGAAGGTTTAGGTTCTGAGAATCTCACCATTTGTCCCGGGTCTTTTAAATGGTGAAGACTTAATTGCCAAGGTAATGGCATTAGCAGGAGGAACCTTTGAAATGGAGTTATTTCATGACTGAATGTCCCTCACTGTTCGACAACAACCCTTCCAGAAGAAAACTGAGAGCATACGAAGTTTTTCCTAACACTTTGAGTATACTCAAGCAGCAGGAATGTTCAAAAACAGAAAGCTCACAGATATTCACCAGGCACCCTTGTCTGGCCATGATTTGATGTTGGAGTTCCCTGCTTGCAAATCCCTGAGGAGTAAATGTCCAATGGGTGCAAGCCAGGCAATCTAAGGGACAGTGCTACTGCACACGAGTGAGGTGAGTGTTTCAAATGGAGAGGAAGAGATGATGGAGAGAAGAGATGGGATTGTGGGGCCACTGGAAGATGCAGCTGTGACACCTGCTGGTGGTGTCAGGGTGAAACAAAGTAACTACACATGCATCAACCTTTTGTTTTCTTCATGGAGGTATGTGATCATGCATGGAAATGCTGTGATGGGAAAGTGGGACAAGAGAGAAGAGAAATTTCAGAAATCAAAAGTTGTGGCTTGGTCCTGGGACCACGGGTACATGGGTGAAAACACTACCTGGACAGATGACAATGGATGTGGGGCAGAAGAGTGTCAAGAGAAGATTTGTCTTTAAGGTGAGCAACCTTTGAACAGGAGTAGAAATAGATCACGATATAGGTGTGTGCTTCCCAATGGGTCCAATACCTGGATGCACGTTTGGAAGAGTGTTTACTCCACAATTATGAGAATAATGAACAGAGGGAGTTCCAAATTTTTTTTCAGGAAAAGATGTAAGGCAATCACCACAGTCTTCTGGGTTTGGACTGGTCTCTCTGGGTCAAGTCTGCAGCAAAGTGCTGCAAAAATCACAGAACTTGGCCACCACGCACTGCTTCCCTTTCCGTACAGAGCAGGCGTTCTCAGTGTTCATCTGCACTCACGTCCAATGTATGGACCCAGTATGGAGTCTATCTCTCTCATCAATTTGAATTTCTTTCCTCTAAGTTGGCTGTGAACTTCAACACTTCTTTAAGCACAGCCTTGCTCAGTGCACCTGTCATTGCTGTCCAAGCCCCAATGCTTCTGGGATTCTTGGCTCCCTGCCTGAGCTCCAAGCACCACTTTCATAAGTTTGAGCACATTTCTTACATCTTCCCTGAATCTGCCTTACACCCTGGCTCTTCTGTGTAGCCTGAAAATCCCCGATGCCTGCACAGCTTTTGTGCCCTGCAAAGAACCCTGAGGAGCGAATATCTGAAAAGGCACTGTGAGCATCTCTGAGCGCTGTAGCGTATATGACCCAGTAAATGCTGAGTGCAATCAAGGGGGTGTGCATTGATGTGCTGATTTCACCTGTTTCCATTGTGACAGGGGAGTGGAAACCATGCCTGTCACAGAACACAGCCCACGCCCCAAGCCACCGTGGCCCCTCCCATAGCCACAACCTCGGTTGTCCAGTAGGCCCTAGGCCCTCAAGTCAGGGCACATGGAACTAGCCCTTTTTGAAAGCAGATGTAGTTCATCTAGGAGGCTTCTGAAGAAGACTCGGTGGCACGGAAGAGGCCATGCTTCTGCTCTCCTCCGTGTCCTGGGAAAACGTAAGAAGAGAATGTTTAGAATGGAAGCAGCAGGGGAGAGCACACAGGGATCCTCTTTCTTGTTACTGCACTGGTGAGTTTTCCAATGTCCCCAGCAGTGGTCTTGCGAGCGTGGCACACCCCCTTTCATGTGGCTGGCCCTACCAGCCTTGCAGTTGGTGAGTTTGACCTACCTGGCATCCAAGGGCAGATGTACAGGATCTTGTAGAGCCTCGGCTGAAGATAGGAAAGCTCCAGTGTGGGCAAGGGATTGAGGAGGGCATGTGCTTCCTGGACAATGTAGGCCTTCGGTTACCAGGAACAGTTGCTGGGTGTGGGATGGATGGCTTGAGCATTGAGGACACAAGGTCAGGCAATGGTTGTTGGTGCAGGGGCTATTGCAGCAGAGGCTTGTTGCATGGTTTTGCAAGGTGTACCTGCAATGGGGCAGCAATGGCGCTGAATTGTTCACACAGCAGCCTTCCATGCAAGGTTGGGATGTATAGAGGAAGAGGCAGCCCAAAAGTGGACTGGTGTGCTGCACTGCTGTCCCTGATTCTGTATCTGATTGGTGGCCGCTGGATGTTTTTGGCTTCCTGAAGCATGCCTGCGTTGACCTGGTTTGAGTCTGGACTTCTGTGCGCCAGAAACCTGGGCTGCCGTCTTGCAAGTCTGGTCTCAGCATCTGGTAGGGAGTTCTGTAGTGTGCCCAGAGGAAGAGGGAGGGCTTGTTTGTGAAGCTAAGAGAGGGCTAAGGAGGCCAGGAGAGGTGCTGAGTTCAGAAGCAATATGGGTAGCCTCAAGAAGGGTACTAGAAGCACTCTTTGTTGGTGCAGGACGTAGAAACTGAGGTTTAGCATGATGTTTCTGGGAGTCTTAATTTGTGCTTGGCACCTTCCCTTGGGATCCAGGTAGGGATGGGTGTCTCTGAGTTGGAGAGTGTGTGGGGGTGTTGGCAAGGCCCTTGCAGTTTGGTGGAAGTATTTTGTGGGAAGCGTAAAGAGACCGGTGTCCAGGGCACCTGAGCTTTGTTTTCAAGAAGTGTGTTGAAGGCTTGAATTGCATTATCACTATGGAGACACGTACTGCTCCTTACATTTCACCAAAACCCATATCCTCCTATTGGTAGGTGTGTGACTGTATTCAACTCTATTTCTAATTCATGGTGATTTTGACATTTTATATTTTCTTCATTAAAATATAGATAACGATTTAATCTTAGATTTAGTGTGTGTGAGTGTGTGGGGAAAGGCGGACATGCGTGTGCTTCTGCACAGCTATGGATTCCTTGACTGAACGATCAAAATGTGGCCCTAAAAATTTTTATAACACTAACTATTTCTTGTTCATTCTCTCCATTTTGACCCATAACCAGAGGTCGCTCCACCCCTCTATGTCGGCACGGTTTGCAACATGATATTTTGGTAACGATATGTGGTATCCTGTGTGCAATATGTATTAAGGCTCAAGGCCTCTGAATCTGAAGAGTTTGCCTGAAAAATGTGGGAGATCCGTAAAATACCGAGTCTGCTAAGTGGTTGTCTTTTTTTTTTTCTGTTTCCATTTGAGTGACTTGAGCAAACTTTTGGTTGTTACAAAAGAGAGGATTTTCCTGTATGCATGCCCGTGGAATATTCACCATTTTTAATGATCATTTCTCTCAGTTCTTACTCATCCTTTATTGGAAGATGGAAAACAATTGCTCATTTGGCTTTCCTGTGTATTTGTTACATTTGTTAATTTTGATGCTTTGAACCAAGCTAGGGAGGTGTAGCTGGAGGTGTGTTTTCCACAAGCCAACTCTGCTCCTTGGCCATGGAGCTTGGCCAAAGGCTCTGTGGATATCTCTGAGGAAATGCTGGCAGGGAGGCCTGGTGTCTGCGAAATTTTAGGTTCTGAGAATCTCACCATTTGTCCCGGGTCTTTTAAACAGTGAAGACTTAATTGCCAAGGTAATGGCATTTACAGAAGAAACCTTTGAAATGGAGTTATTTCATGACTGAATGTCCCTCACAGATTGACCACAACCCTTCCAGAAGACAACTGAGGGCATAGGAAGTTTTTCCTTACACTTTGAGTATACTCAAGCAGCATGAATGTTCAAAAACAGAAAGCTCACAGATATTCACCAGGCACCCATGTCTGGCCATGATTTGATGTTGGAGTTCCCTGCTTGCAAATCCCTGAGGAGTAAATGTTCAATGGGTGCAAACCAGGCAATCTAAGGGAAAGTGCTATTGCACGCGAGTGAGGTGAGTGTTTCAAATGGAGAGGAAGAGATGATGGAGAGAAGAGATGGGATTTATGGGGCCACTAGAAAATGTAGCTGTGGCACCTGCTGGTGGTGTCAGGTGAAACAAAGTAACTACACATGCATCAACCTTTTGTTTTCTTCATGGAGGTATGTGATCATGCATGGAAAGACTGAGATGGGAAAGGTGGAACAAGAGAGAAGAGAAAGTTTAGAAATCAAGAGTTGTGGCTTGGTCCTGGGACCACAGGTACGTGGGTGAACACACTAATTGGACAGATTACAATGAATGTGAGTGGGGCAGAAGACTGTGAAGAGAAGATTTGTCGTTAAGATGAGCAACCCTTCAACAGGAGTAGAAATAGATCACGATGTAGGTGTTTGTTTCCCAATGGGTCCAATAGCTGGAGGCATGTTTGGAAGAGTCTTTACTCCACAATTATGCGAATAATGAACAGAGGGAGTTCAAGATTTTTTTCAGGAAATGATGTAAGGCAATCACCACAGTCTTCTGTGTTTGGACTGGTCTCTCTGGGTCAAGTCTGCAGCAAATTGCTGCAAAAATCACAGAACTTGGCCACCACGCACTGCTTCCCTTTCCGTACAAAGTACGCGCTCTCAGTGCTCATCTGCACTCACGTCCAATGTATGAACCCAGTATGGACTCCATCTCTCTCATCAGATTGAATTTCTTTCCTCTAAGTTGGCTGTGTACTTCAACACTTCTTTAGGCGCAGCCTTGCTCAGTGCACCTGTCATTGCTGTCCAAGTCCCAATGTTTCTGGGATTCTTGGCTCCCTGTTTGAGCTCCAAGCACCACTTTCATAAGTTTGCCCCCATTTCTTACATCTTCCCTGAATCTGCCTCACAGCCTGGCTCTTCTGCATAGCCTGAAAATCTCCAATGCAAGCACAGCTTTTGTGCCCTGCAAAGAACCCTGAGGAGCGAATATCTGAAAAGGCACTGTGAGCATCTCTGAGCGCTGTAGCGTGTATGACCCAGTAAATGCTGAGTGCAATCAAGGGGGTGTGCATTGCTGTGCTGATTTCGCCTGTTTCCATTGTGACAGGGGAGTGGAACCCATGCCTGTCACAGGCCACATCCCCTGCCCCAAGCTGACAGGGCCCCTCTAATGGCCACACCCTCGGTTGTCCAGTAGGCCCTAGGCCCTCTCGTCAGGGCACATGGAACAAGCACTTTTTGAAAGCAGACGGAGTTCTTCTAGGAGGCTTCAGAAGAAGACCCGGCGGCAGGGAAGAGGACATGCTTCTGCTCTCCTCAGTGTCCCGGGAAAACGGAAGAAGAGAATGTTGACACTGGAAGCAGCAGGGGAGGGCACACAGGGATCCTCTTTCTTGTTACTGCACTGGTGAGTGTTTTCCAATGTCCCCAGCCGTGGTCTTGCGAGCGTGGCACATCCCCTTGCATGTGGCTGGCCCTACCAGCCTTGCAGTTGGTGAGTTTGACCTACCTGGCATCCAAGGGCAGATCTACAGGATCTTGTAGAGCCTCGGCTGAAGATAGGAAAGCTCCAGTGTTGGCAAGGGATGGGGGAGGGCATGTGCTTCCTGGACAATGGAGGCCTTCGGGGACAAGGAACATTTGCTGGGTGTGCGATGGATGGCTTGAGCTTGATGACACAAGGTCAGGCAGTTGTTGTTGGTGCAGGGGCTACTGCTGTAGAGGCTTGTTGCATCATTTTGCAAGGTGTTCCTGCAATGGGGCAGCAATGACCCTGGATTGTTCACTCAGTAGCCTTCCATGCAAGGTTGGGATTCATAGAGGAAGAGGCATCCCAAACCTGGACTGGTGTGCTGCACTGCTGTCTCTGATTCCGTATCTGATTGGTGGCCGCTGGATGACTTTGGCCTCCTGAAGCAGGCCTGCGTTGACCTGGTTTGAGCCTGGACTTGTGTGCGCCAGGAACCTGGTCTGCCGTCTTGCAAATCTGGTCCCAGCATCTGGTAGGGAGTTCTGCAGTGTTCCCAGAGGAAGAGGGAGGGCATGTGTGTGAAGCTAGGAGAGGGCTTAGGAGGCCAGGAGAGGTGCTGAGTTCAGAGGCAATATGGGTAGTCTCAAGATGGGAAGGAGAGGCATTCTTTGTTGGTGCAGGAGGTAGAGACTAAGGGGTAGCATGATGTTTCTGGGAGTCTTAGTTTGTGCTTGGTACCTTCCCTTGGGATCCAGGTAGGAATGGGTGTCTCTGAGTTGGGGAGTGTGCGGGGGTGTTGGCCAGGCCATTGCAGGTTAGTGGAAGTATTTTGTGGGAAGCATAAAGAGACTGGTGTCCAGGGCACCTGAGCTTTGTTTTCAAGAAGTGAGTTGAAGGCTTTAATTGCATTATCAATATGGAGAGCATGTACTGCTCTTTACATTTTCCCAAAACCCATATCCTTCTATTGGTAGGTGTGTGACTGTATTCAACTCTATTTCTAATTCATGGTGATTTTGACATTTTACATTTTCTTCCTTAAAATATAGATAACGATTTAATCTTAGATTTAGTGTGTGTGAGTGTGTGGGGAAACGCGCACACGCTTGTGCTTCTACACAGCTATGGATTCCTTGAGCTGAACGATCAAAATGTGGCCCTAAAAATTTTTGTAACCCTATCTATTTCTTGTTCATTCTTTCCATTTTGACCAATAACCAGAGGTCCCTCCACTACTATATGTGGGCACCTTTTGCAACATGACATTTTGGTAACGATATGCTGTATCCTGTGTGCAATATGTATTAAGGTTCAAGGCCTGGGAATACGAAGAGTTTGCCTGAAAAATGTGGGAGATTCGCAAAATACCGAGTCTGCCAAGTGGTTGTCTTTTTTTTCTGTCTGTTTCCATTTGAGTGACTTCAGCATACTTTTGATTGTGGCAAAACAGAGGATTTTCCTATATGCGTACCTGTGGAATATTCAACATTTTTAATGATCATGTGTCTTAGTTCTTACTCATCCTTTATTGGAAGATGGAAAATAAATGCTCATTTGGCTTTCCTGTGTATTTGTTACATTTGTTAATTTTGATACTGGGAACCAAGCTAGGGAGGTGTAGCTGGAGGTGTGTTTTCCACAAGCCAACTCTGCTCCTTGGCCATGGAGCTTGGCCAAAGGCTCTGCAGATATCTCAGAGGAAATCCAGGCAGGGGGGGTGGGGTGTCTGCGAATGTTTAGGTTCTGAGAATCTCACCATTTGTCCCGGGTCTTTTAAATGGTGAAGACTTAATTGCCAAGGTAATGGCATTACCAGGAGGAACCTTTAAAATGGAGTTATTTCATGACTGACTGTCCCTCACGGATCGACCACAACCCTTCCAGAAGAATTCGGAGGGCATACGACATTTTTCCCTACACTTTGAGTATAATCAAGCAGCATGAATATTCAAAAACAGGAAGCTCACAGATATTCACCAGGCACCCATGTCTGGCCATGGTTGGATGTTGGAGTTCCCTGCTTGCAAATCCCTGAGGAGTAAATGTCCAGTGGGTGCAAGCCAGGCAATTTAAGGGACAGTGCTATTGCACGCGAGTGAGGTGAGTGTTTGAAATGGAGAGGAAGAGATGATGGAGAGAAGAGATGGGGTTTGTGGGGCCACTATAATATGTAGCTGTGGCACCTGCTGTTGGTGTCAGGGTGAAACAAAGTAACTACACATGCATCAACCTTTTTTTTTTTTTCATGGAGTTATGTGATCATTAATGGGAAGACTGAGATGGGAAAGGCTGGACAACAAAGATGAGAAAGTTTTGAAATCAAGTGTTGTGGCTTGGTCCTGGGACCGCAGGTACATGGGTGAACACACTACATGGACAGATGACAATGGATGTGATTCAGAAGAGTGTCAAGTGAAGATTTGTCGTTAGGATAAGCAAATCTTCAACAGGAGTAGTTAGAGATCAGGATGCAGGTGGGTGTTTCCCAATGGGTCCAATAGCTGGATGCATGTTTGGAAGAGTGTTTACTCCACAATTATGCGAATAATGAAAAGAGGGAGTTCAAGAATTTTTTCAGGAATTGATGTAAGTCAAGATCCAGAGTCGTTTCTGAGTTTAGCCTGGTCTCCCTGGGTCAAGTCTGCTGCAAACTTCTTCAAAAATCGCAGAATTCGGCCACCTCACACTGCTTACCTTTCCGTCCAAGTCAGGTGCCCTCAGTGCTCATCTGCACTCACGTCCAATGTATGGACCCAGTATGGAATCCATGACTCTCACCAGATTGAAATTCCTTCCTTTAAGTTGGCTGTGAACTTCAACACTGCCTTAGGCGCAGCCTTGCTCTGTGCACCTGTCATTGCTATCCAAGCCCCAATGCTTTTGGGAGTCTTGGCTCCCTGTCTGAGCTTCAGGCACCACTTTTGTAACTTTGCCCCCATTTCTTACATCTTCCCTGAATCCGCATTAGAGCCAGGCTCTTCTGCACAGCCTGAAAGTCTCCGATACCTGCACAGCTTTTGTGCCCTGCAGAGAACACTGAGGGGTGAATATCCCCAAAGACACTGTGAGCATCTCTGAGCGCTGCAGCATGTATGACTTAAAATGCTGAGAGCAATCAAGGGGGTGTGCATTGATGGTCTGATTTCTCCTTTTTCCATTGAGACAGGGCGGTGGAACCCATTCCAGTCACAGGCCACACCCCTTGCCTCCAGCCACTGTTGCCCCGCCTAAGGCCACACCCTCGGAGGTCCAGTGGGCCCTAGGCCCTCAGTCAGGGTCTGTGGAACAAGCGCTTTTTGAAAGTGGAGGGTTTTCATCCAGGAGGCTTCAGAAGAAGACCCGGCGGCATGGAAGAGGACATGCTTCTTCTGTCCTCAGTGTCCCGGAAAACTAAAGAACAGAATGTTGACACTGGAAACAGAGTGGAGGGCACACCGGGATCCTCTTTACACTTACTTCACTGGTGAGTTTTCCAATGTTCCCGGCTGTGGTCTTGCGAGGGTGGCAGTCCTCCTTGCATGTGGCTGGCCCAACCAGGCCTGCAGTTGGAGAATTTGACCTACTTGGCTTCCAAGGGCAGACCTACAGTGTCTTAGGGAGCCTCAGCAAAGGTAGGGAAGCTCCAGTGTGGGCAAAGGATGCGGGAGGGCATGTGGTTCCTGGTCAGGGGAGGCCTTCGGGGACCATGAATCGTTGTTGGGTGTGGGATGAATGGCTTCAGCATTGAGGACACAAGGTCAGGCAGTGGATGTTGGTGCAGGGGCTACTGCAGCAGAGGCACGTTGCATGATTTTGCAACGTGTACCTGCAAGGGAAAAGGAATGGCCCTCGATTTTTCACACAGCAGCATTCAATGCAAGGTTGGGATGTATAGAAGAAGAGGCTTCCTAAAACTTGACTGGTGTGCTGCACTGCTGTCCCTGACTCCGTGTCTTATTTGTGAAAGCTTAATGTTTTTGGCCTCCTGAAGCATGGCTGCGTTGACCTGGTTTGAGCCTGGAATTGTGTGCGCCAGTAGTCATTGCTGCCGTCCTGTAAGGTTGGACCCAGCATCATGTAGTGAGGCCTGCAGTATGCCCAGAGGTAGAGGGAGGGCTTATGAGTGAAGCTAGGAAAGGGCTGAGGAGGCCAGGAGAGGTGCTGGGTTCAGAGGTGATATGGATAGCCTCAATAAGAGTAAGAGAGGCAATCTTTGTTGGTGCAGGAAGTAGAGACTGAGGGGTAGCAAGATGTTTTTGGGAGTCTTAGTTTGTGCTTGGTACCTTCCTTTGGGATCCAGGTAGGAATGAGTGTTTCTGACTTGGGGAGTGTGCAGGGATTATGGAAATGCCATTACAGGTTTGTTGAAGTATTTTGTGGGAAGCGTAAAGAGTCCGGTGTCCAGGGCACCTGAGCATTCTTTTCAAGAAATGTGTTGAAGGTTTGAATTGCATTTTCAATATAGAGAGCATGTACTACTCCTTACATTTGACCAAAACCCATATTCTCCTATTGGTAGGTGTGTGACTATTAAACTGTATTTCTAATTCATGGTGATTTTGACATTTTACCTTTTCTTATTTCAAAGATAGATACTATTTAATCTTAGATAGAGTGTGAGTGTGTGGGGGAACGCGCAAACGCGTGTACATCCACACACCTAAGGATTTTCTGAGCTGAACGATCAAAATATTTCCCTAAAGACTTTTTGTAACACTACGTTTTTCTTGTTCATTCTTTCCATTTTGACTGATAACCAGAGGTGCCTCCAGTGCTGTATGTCCGCACGGTGTGCAACATGACATTTTGGTGATGATATGCCGTATCCTGTGTGCAATATTTATTAAGGCTCAAGGCCCCTGGGTAGGTTGATTTTGCCTTAAAAGTGTGGGAGATCCATAAAAAACAGAGTCTGATAATTGGTTGTCTTTTTTTTCTGTCTGTTTCCATTTGAGTGACTTCAGCAAACTTTTGAGTGTGGCAAAACAGAGGATGTTCCTATATCCATATACATGGAATATTCACCAACTGTAATGATCATTTGTCTTAGTTCTTACTCATCGTTCATTGGAAGACGGAACACTATTGTTCATTTGAATTTCCTGTGCATTTATTACACTTGTTAATTTTGATGCTGGGACCCAAGCTAGGGAGGTGTAGCTGGAGGTGTGTTTTCCAAAAGCCAACTCTGCTCCTTGACCAAAGGCTCTGCAGATATCTCGGAAGAAATCCAAGCAGGGAGGCATGGTGTCTGCGAAAGTTTAGGTTCTGAGAATCTCACCATTTGCGCTGGGTTTTTCAAATGGTTAAGACTTAATTACCAAGGTAATGGCATTAGCAGGAGGAACCTTTGAAATGGAGTTAGTTCATGACAGAATGTCCCTCAAGGATCGACCACAACCCTTCAAGAAGAAAACTGAGGGCATAGGAAATTTTTCATTGCACTTTGGTTATACTCAACCAGCATGCATGTTCAAAAACAGAAAGCTCACAGAAATTCACCAGGACCCCATTTCTGGACATGATTTGATGTTGCAATTCCCTGCTTGCAAATCCCTGAGGAGTAAATATCCACTGGGTGCAAGCCAGGCAATCTAAGGAACAGTGCTATTGCACGCGAGTGAGGTGAGTGTTTGACATGGAGTGGAAGAGATGATGGAGAGAAGAGATGGGATTTATGTGGCCACTGGAAGATGCAGCTGTGGCACCTGCTTTTGGTGTCAGAGTGAAACAAAGTAACTACACATGCATCAACCTTTTCTTTTCTTCATGGAGGTATGTGATCATGCATGGAAAGACGGAGATGGGAAAGGTGGGACAAGAGAGATGAGAAAGTTTTGAAATCAAGGGTTGTGGCTTGGTCCTGGGACCGCAGGTACGTGGGTGAACACACTACATGGACAGATGACAACGAATGTGTTTCAGAAGAGTGTCAAGAGAAGATTTGTCGTTAGGATAAGCAATCCTTCAACAGGAGTAGATAGAGATCAGGATGCAGGTGGGTGTTTCCCAATGGGTCCAATAGCTGGATGCATGTTTGGAAGAGTGTTTACTCCACAATTATGCGAATAATGAACAGAGGGAGTTCAAGAATTTTTTCAGGAATTGCTGTAAGTCAATATCCACAGTCTTTTCTGAGTTTGGCCTGGTCTCCCTGGGTCAAGTCTGCTGCAAACTTCTTCAAAAATCACAGAATTCGGTCACCCCGCACTTCTTCCCTTTCCGTCCAAGTCAGGGGCCCTCAGTGCTCATCTGCACTCACCTCCAATGTATGGACCCAGTATGGAATCCATGTCACTCATGAGATTGAAATTCCTTTCTCTAAGTTGGCTGTGAACTTCAACACTGCCTTAGGCGCAGCCTTGTTCTGTGCACCTGTCATTGCTGTTCAGGCCCCAATGCTTCTGGGAGTCTTGGCTCCCTGTCTGAGCTCCAGGCACCACTTTTGTAACTTTGCCCCCATTTCTTACATCTTCCCTGAATTCGCCTTAGAGCCAGGCTCTTCTGCGTAGCCTGAAATTCTCTGATACCTGTGCAGCTTTTGTGCCCTGCAGAGAAACCTGAGGGGCGACTATCCCAAAAGACACTGTGAGCATCTCTGAGCGCTGTAGTGTGTATGACTTAAAATGCTTAGTACAATCAAGGGGGTGTGCATTGATGTTCTGATTTCTCCTTTTTCCATTGAGACAGGGGGATGGAACCCATGCCAGTCACAGGCCACACTCCTCGCCTCCAGCCATTGTGGCCCTGCCCATGGCCACACCATCAGATGTCCAGTGGGCCATATGCCCTCAAATCAAGGCCCATGGAAAAAGCCCTTTCTGAAAGTGGTGGTATTTCACCCAGGAGGCTTCAGAAGAAGACCTGGTGGCATGGAAGTGGACATGCTTGTGCTGTCCTCAGTGTCCCGAAAAACAAAAGAACAAAATGTTGACACTGAAAGCAGCGCGGAGGGCACACCGGGATCCTCTTTCTTCTTACTTCACTGGTGAGTTTTCCAATGTTCCCGGCTGTGGTCTTGCGAGGGTGGCAGTCCTCCTTGCATGTGGCTGGCCCAACCAGGCCTGCAGTTGGAGAATTTGACCTACTTGGCTTCCAAGGGCAGACCTACAGGGTCTTGTGGAGCCTTGGCAAAATGTAGTGAAGCTCTAGTGTGGGCAAGAGATGTGGGAGGGCATGTGGTTCCTGGTCAAGGGTGGCCTTTGGGGATGAGGAACAGTTGCTGGGTGTGGGATGAATGGCTTGAGCATTGAGGATACAAGGTCAGGCAGTAGTCGTTGGTGAAGGGGCTACTGCAGCAGAGGCACGTTGCATGAATTTGCAAGGTGTACCTGCAAGGGGGCAGGAATGGCCCTCGATTGTTCAAACAGCAGCCTTCCATGCAAGGTTGGGATGTATAGAAGAAGAGACATCCCAAAGATGGACTGGTGTGCTGCACTGCTGTCCCTGACTCCTTGTCTTATTTGTGGCCGCTGGATGTTTTTGGCCTCCTGAAGCATGGCTGAATTGACCTGGTTTGAGCCTGGACTTGTGTGCTCCAGTAGCCAGGGCTGAAGTCCTGTAAGGCTTGTCCCAGCATCAGGTAGTGAGGCCTGCAGTGTGCCCAGAAGTAGAGGGAGGGCATGTGAGAGAAGCTAGGAGAGGGCTGAGGAGGCCAGGAGAGGTGCTGGGTTCAGAGGCAATATGGATAGCCTCAATATGTGTAAGAGAGGCACTCTTTGTTGGTGCAGGGGGTAGAGACTGAGGGGTAGCAATATGTTTCTGTGATTGTTAGTTTATAATTGGTACCTTCCTTTGTAATCCAGGTAGGAATCAGTGTTTCTGACTTGGCACGTTTACAGAAGTGTTGTAAAGGCCATTGCAGGTTGTTTGAAGTATTTTGTGGGAAGGATAAATATTCCAGTGTCCCGGGCACCTGAGCATTATTTTCAAGTAATGTGTTGAAGGCTTGAATTGCATTTTCAATATAGAGAGCATGTACTACTACTTACATTTTACCAAAACCCATATCCTCCTTTTGGTAGGTGTGTGACTATATTAAACTGAATTTCTAATTCATGGTGATTTCGACATTTTACCTTTTCTTATTTCAAAGAGAGGTAATGATTTAATCTTAGATATTGTGTGTGTGAGTGTGTTGGGGAATGCGCAAAAGCGTGTTCTTCCACACAGTTAAGGATTCCCTGAGCTGAACGTTCAAAATGTGGCCCTAAAGACTTTTTGTAACACCACCTTTTTCTTGTTCATTCTTTCCATTTTGACCCATAACCAGAGATCCCTCCACTGCTACATGTCGGACGGTGTGCACCATGACATTTTGGTGATGATATGCGGTATCCTGTGTGCAATATGTATTAAGGCTCAAGGCCTCTGAGTCCTTTCAGTTTGCCCTAAAAATGTGAGAGATCCATAAAAAACCGAGTCTGCTAAGTGGTTGTCTTTTTTTCTGTCTGTTTCCATTTGAGTGACTTCAGCAACCTTTTGATTGTGGCAAAACAGAGGATTTTCCTATATGCATATACGTGGAATATTCACCAACTTTAATGATTATTTGTCTTAGGTCTTACTCATCCTTCATTGGAAGACGGAACACAATTGCTCAGTTAACTTTCCTGTGTATTTATTACACTTGTTAATTTTGATACTGGGACCCTAGCTAGGGAGGTGTAGGTGGAGGTGTGTTTTCCAAAAGCCAACTCTGCTCCTTAGTCATGGAGCTTGGCCAAAGGCTCTGCATATATCTTGGAAGAAATCCAAGCAGGGAGGCCTTGTGTCTCCAAAGGTTTAGGTTCTGAGTATCTCACCATTTGCGCTGGGTTTTTCAAATGGTTAAGACTTAATTACCAAGGTAATGGCATTAGCAGGAGGAACCTTTGAAATGGAGTTAGTTCATGACAGAATGTCCCTCAAGGATCGACCACAACCCTTCCAGAAGAAAACTGAGGGCATAGGAAATTTTTCATTGCACTTTGATTATACTCAATCAGCATGCATGTTCAAAAACAGAAAGCTCACAGAAATTCACCAGGCCCCCATTTCTGGACATGATTTGATGTTGCAATTCCCGGCTTGCAAATCCATGAGGAGTAAATATCCACTGGGTGCAAGCCAGGCAATCTAAGGAACAGTGCTATTGCACGCGAGTGAGGTGAGTGTTTGACATGGAGTGGAAGAGATGATGGAGAGAAGAGATGGAATTTATGTGGCCACTGGAAGATGCAGCTGTGGCACCTGCTTTTGGTGTCAGAGTGAAACAAAGTAACTACACATGCATCAACCTTTTGATTTCTTCATGGAGGTATGTGATCATGCATGGAAAGACTGAGATGGGAAAGGTGGGACAAGAGAGATGAGAAAGTTTTGAAATCAAGGGTTGTGGCTTGGTCCTGGGCCCGCGGGTACGTGGGTGAACATAATTCATGAACAGATGACAACGGATGTGTTTCAGAAGAGTGTCAAGTGAAGATTTGTCGTTAGGATAAGCAATCCTTCAACAGGAGTAGATAGAGATCAGGATGCAGGTGTGTGTTTCCCAATGGGTCCAATAGCTGGATGCATGTTTGGAAGAGTGTTTACTCCACAAATATGCGAATAATGAAAAGAAGGAGTTCAAGATTTTTTCAGGAATTAATGTAAGCCAAGAACCACAGTCTTTTCTGAGTTTGGCCTGGTCTCTCTGGTTCAAGTCTGCTGCAAACTTCTTCAAAAATCACAGAATTCGGCCACCCCGCACGGCTTCCCTTTCCGTCCAAGTCAGGGGCCCTCAGTGCTCACCTGCACTCACCACCAATGTATGGACCCAGTATGGAATCTATGTCTCTCATCAGATTGAAATTCCTTCCTCTAAGTTGGCTGTGAACTTCAACACTGCCTTAGGCGCAGCCTCGCTCAGTGCACCTATCATTGCTGTCCAGGCCCCAATGCTTCTGGCATTCTTTGCTCCCTGTCTGAGCTCCAAGCACCACTTTCGTAAGTTTGCCCCCATTTCGTACATCTTCCCTGAATCTGCCTTACAGCCAGGCTCTTCTGGGTAGCCTGAAAGTCTCTGATACCTGCACAGCTTTAATGCCCTGCAGAGAACTCTGAGGGGTGAATATCTGAAAAGACACTGTGAGCATCTCTGAGCACTCTAGTTTGTATGACTTAAAATGCTGAAAGCAATCAAATGGGTGTGCATTGATGTTCTGATTTCTCCGTTTTCCATTGAGACAGGGGGGTGGAACCCATGCCAGTCACAGGCCACACCCCTCGCCTCCAGCCACTGTGGCCCCGCCCATGGCCACACCCTCAGATATCCAGTGGGCCATAGGCCCTCAAGTCAGGGCCCTTGGAACAAGCGCTTTTTGAAAGTGGAGGGATTTCATCAAGGAGGCTTCAGAAGATGACCCGGCGGCATGGAAGAGGACATGCTTCTGCTGTCCTCAGTGTCCTGGAAAATTAAAGAACAGAAGGTTGACACTGGAAGCAGCGGGGAGGGCACACCTGGATCCTCTTTCTTCTTACTTCACTGGTGAGTTTTCCAATGTTCCCGGCCGTGGCCTTGCGAGGGTGGCAGTCCTCCTTGCATGTGGCTGGCCCAACCAGGCCTGCAGTTGGCGAATGTGACCTACGTGGCTTCCAAGGGCAAACCTACAGTGTCTTGGGGAGTCTCGGCAAAAGGTAGGGAAGCTCCAGTATGGGCAAGGGATGGGGGAGGGCATGTGTTTCCTGGTCAGGGGAAGCCTTTGGGGACCAGGAACAGTTGCTGAGTGATGGATGAATGGCTTGAGCATTGAGGACACAAGGTCAGGCAGTGGTTGTTGGTGTAGGGGCTACTGCAGCAGAGGCACGTTGCATGATTTTGCAAGGTGTACCTGCAGGGGGCAGGAATGACCCTCATTTGTTCACACAGCAGCCTTCCATGCAAGTTTGGGATGTATAGAAGAAGAGCCATTCCAAAAATGGACTGGTGTGCTGCACTGCTGTCCCTGACTCCTTGTCTTATTTGTGGACACTGGATGTTTTTGGCCTCCTGAAGCATGGCTCCGTT
>PVKS010024323.1:0-31219 GCA_004027875.1 Aplodontia rufa
CTCTCAATAGGGACACAGAACAAACATAATCAATCAGTTGCAACAATAGAGCAGCCAAATAGCTTAGTCATGTGGTCAGGCAGTTTGCTAATTACTCAGGAAGTTGCAAGCCAGCTGGGCCTCTTGCAGAGTTGTTTACTACTAATACTTTTCTCTGGCATCCAGCCAAGGGTCATGTTGGCTTCAGTCTCCAACAGATATCCTTGATGTCTTGGTTACCTTTTGAGGGTCATATTTCTTTTGGTTAATATCTCTTTACCGTAAAACTTATGGCTCAACTTAATGCCTTGGCTTTGGTAGGGAACAGCTTTAGATTATGATGAAACAATTACTTGCACTTTTTGGTAACTGCATCTGTGTCATATAAAGTTAACAATTTTTTGATGATTTTATGTTACTGATCCTCAGTGTGCTTTGTGTCAAACAAAATCCTTTCACATAAATTTATGTTAAACCAAGATTTTCACATGTTGTTGTTGAGATAAAAAGTGAACAAAGAGAGCAAAGAAAAATGGGATAGAATTTAGAAAAGAAAGAGAGGTTACAACATTAAATACAATAGGGAGATTAAAGAAAATGAGGACTGGAGAGAAAGAGAGGATGCGCAGGAGGTCAGTCCTCACCCAACCTTGACATTGTAACTTCAGTACAAATGAGATGAATAGAATGCAGTCATGAAGATTAAGTAATGAATAGAGAAAGAACACAAAATATCTTTGATGATTTGAAATTAAACAGCATAAAACCATGGCAGGTAGTTATTCTGAAGGAGAAAAATGCTTTTGTGGTTTATTTTTGTTTTGCTTTTTTTTTTTTTTAAGATATAGGACAGAGAAGGAACAAGTTTATAGTTAAGGAGAAGGAGCTAGGGATTATTCTGCCTCCTTTCAGAGTTACAGTTATATGTGTACTGACACTCTGGGCACTGTCGTAGGCATTTTGAGGGCAGGGTTGATTCCCATTTGGCTTCATAGTACTGTGTCATTCACTTAATAAGCACAGCAGAGATATTTGTCGAATTGAATTGCGTCATTTCTCCCAGTAAGCATGTTTCTTCAAAGATTGCTGCATGTAATTCTACAATCAGCAGCAACTTTATTTCATTTCTTGTTTGTTTTTACCTTGTTCTATAAGACATAAAATACGAAGTAGAAAGCAAGAGAAAAAAGAAAATGAAAAAAAGCAAAATTGTGGAGATAATACATTTTGGGGGGGCATATCCGGTTAATACATAGAGAGCACACAGGAAAGTTCAGTAAAGGGATGAAGGTAAGTAAGTACAGAAGAGGAACAAAGATGATACTAGGGCACTTCAGCATTAAGAAGAGAAAAAGAAGAAGACAGTTAAATTAGTTTGAAAATAAACTTCCAGATAAATTTATCGAAGAAGCACACAGACAGGGTGTGATACACTCACAGTCAAAAAAGGAAGCGTGTACAGTAGGGAAGGTGATTTCCAGCATCATACGCTGCTCATGATACAAGTAATACGATTGGGACTGGAATGTTCAGCAGCCTAGAGGCCACTGGTGACTTCGAAATAAAGTTACAGAATAGCTAGCTCTTCTACTCCCTGGTGCAAAGACTTCTATTTTCATGGTCTCTTTGGTGTTGTGTTTAGAGGCTTTCTTTTTCTTTTCTTAACCTTTCAAAGGCTCACCTATAAGTATTCCCATCAAAATCAGAATTAACATAATCTATAAAATCATTTCACAAACTTGATGGGCACCTTCTGTACCAGGTCCTCTGTTAAGCCTTTGAGATACTGCACTGAATAACGGGTGCATTGCGTGAGACTTGCCTTCACGGAGCTTACAAAGTTTGGCAGGAATTATTCATTTGCTGCCTATCCAAATACCATTCTTGCATTGCTTGCATAGAGAAATGTCTTTTTCTCAACTGTCAGGTGGCCTGGTATTGTACTCATCCTAACACAAGAAAAGAATTCTGAGTAGCCATTGGCCATTATGGTAATGTCATTACTCTGTCCAGGAATTGGTTAAATAAAGAATGGGCATGTTACCCAACTGTGGCCATCGGACTGGAGGGTAAGTCTGTGAACGCACTTCTGGGAAAGGTGCCAACACTTTTTAAAACATCCGTGAGAATAAAAGTATTTCTTTCTGCTTCTGAACAGATATCATCTAAGAGTGATAAAATTCTGAGTTAAGCATTGGAGGAGGAAAAATCAAAATGGCTACAGGGTGAACTATAGAAATTAAAATGAATTTGTCCTGGGAACTCATAATATTTTGTTACTTGAGCTACTAAACTTCTTATTGTGTAGGTACTATTTAGATCTGCCTGGCAGCCAAATATATCCTGGAATAAATTTTGTAGCATAAATAAAAAAAATCTCTGTTGGACAATACCTAGGAAAAGTGTTGAGGTAAGGGGAAAGTAAATGAACTGAATAGTAGTAAAAAAGTGGTAAAAAGTAAAGTCATAAAAACAAAGTTAAACACAATATATTTGATATATTGCAGGAAAGATGTAGGAAACAAAACGAGAGAGAATATTAAAACAAGGTTTGAAAGCAAATTACAAGCACAAATCATTTATGACTGCAAATTTATATAACCCACCTGCTGGTCATCTTTCCTAAAAGAAAAAATTATGTGGGGGGATACCACTGTACTGAAGCCTCTATTTGGCCACTAAAAGTTGGATAACAGTTTGTTATAAAGCAATGGTGGTATAGAAAAAAGCAACCAAATACATTCATCCACATAAAAGTTCTCTTAAAGTATTTATGATTTAGTGTGATTTTAAAGGCTAGTTTAAATAATAAACTTGTGCTACCATCTTCAGCCTAGATGAATAAAAATGTAAAAGCAGATTTTTCTAATTCAAAATTAATGTTTAAAAAAATTCTATCTTGGACCTATAAGATAAAATGAATATGTGGGGGAAGCTCACACACCAAAACTAAACAAACATCAAGATGGAAAGAGAAAAAGGAAGAATAGGATAGTAAGATAAAAATGCAAAAAAGCAATTGAGTACATATTTAGCAAGCTGCCTTCTCAAGTCATTATAAATGTTCCCTAGTTATAAACTGATATGTAGCCACCCTCCATGCATCCACCTATCCATTCATTAATTCAAGTTACAGTTTAAGCCATGTATTTCAATGGGATAGCATTTTTACTTGTAAAAATAGCACACCACTTTTTAAAAACTATATTAACTTTCATTTTAAACTTTATTCCCAGGCTTTTTTCAGCTTAATTAGCTGCAAAGAATAAATCTTGTATAAGCAAAAATTGGAAAGAGCTGCAGTAATCAAGGGGCTTGGACTTAAAAATATTGGAGACCTAGATTTTATCAGATCCATAAGCAAAACAATTTCAAAAAGTAATCATAATATGAAACCGTAACTCCCAGTAACTTTTCAAGTTTCAGCTTCAAAAGTTGACTCAATTTAGTTTATCTAATTCTTAGAGGCTGCATTAAAGTTCTCCACAAGATCAGGAACTTGTCATTATCATCCTCTCCAGCAGCAAGTCCTGTTTTTTCATCTACAGATGGTTATAGGACAGCTTCACCTATTCTCCTTCAACTAGTCAGATTGTTTATGCCAAGCTGGAATGAGATGCTGGGTAGCATTTCTGCCCTCTGCTTTATCTCAGAATGCTAAGTATTGGTGACAGTTTGCTGCCAGAAATGCCTGAACCTTAGTGTTGTTAAAATGGATCACTATTCTTTGGCCTGTAACATGTTCATCCCTTCAACACCAACATCACCAATATTGTTTAACCTTAACCTCTTTAAGGAGAACTAAGCTTTCCTTTTCTTGCCCCCCATTTCTTTCTTCATTTTTTCTTTCTTTCTTTTCTTCTTTCAATCATCCACTGTTCTATGAACCACCTTCTTTCTCAGACCAGTTCCTTTCCCAACAATATACAACTGTGCCTGAAGTTTGGATCATTTTTCCTGGTTCAAGATCATTTCTTTCATCTACTTGATGAAAAGTGGTTCCACAAGGGGAACTAGGACTGACACTCAGGGTGTCTCTGATAGACTTGCTGAGATTAGGCACACTCACCAGGAACACAAGGTGGCGTTAGAGGACACATCACTTTAGAAGTCATGTGATGATCCATTCTTATTGCAAAATCTAGGGCAAGATGAAAAAGGACAATTCTAATATCCAGAATCTATACACATTTTATGTTATTTTGTTAAAAACTTGTATGGTTGTTCTATAATAAATCTCTCAATAAAAAAAATGAAAAAGGATGGTTTAAATATGAAGTCCCCCCTCCCCAAGCTCATGTGTTAGACAATGCAAGAATTTTCAGAAGTGTAATGATTGGGTTATGAGGTTCGGATTAACTAGGTGGTAACTTTAGGCAGGTAGGGTGTGACTAGAGGAAGCCAATCACTCAATGAGGGTGTGGCATTGGGTTTATTTCCCTTGACCCCATCAGTGGGGTTCTCTCTGCTTCCCTGTTGCCATGTTCTGAGCTGCCTTCTTCCACTATGATGTTCTGCCTCACATTGGACCTAGAGCTATGGATCCCCTCTCTGTAGATTGAGACATCTGAAACCATGAAACCCCCAAATAAACTTCCTCCTCTATCTTGTTCTTGACAGGACTTTTGGTCACAGCAATGAAAAAGATGACTCAAACAAAAGGTTAAAGAAATTTACCATTCAGTGTCAAATGTTCACAGATTGTCTGAATTGTGTTAGGGAAACAAGTAAAAATACTTTGGGACTTCAAGGTAAGTATTTTTAAACTTCAGTGACTTCTAAATGACTTGTAATAAATATTGAGTTAATTAGCAGTGGAACATACCATTGCTCCTTTAAAAAAAAATCCACCATTAGTAAATACAGAACATGATAGAAAGAGGATAGCAATTCAGAGATTATGTATTTTAAGAAGTCATAAAACTCAATAGGAAAAATGAATAGATATTTTAAAATAACCTATAATTGAGCAACACCACTTAAATGAGAAAAAGATATGTTTACATTAAGCTGTCATTTTGAAATGATTTTCTAGGTCCCAGTCTCATTTTAATCTCATTGATTTTTAGAAGAATTTTTAGGAATTTATGCAAAGAGAGCAGATGCATTCTTAATCATTCCCTACATAAATACCACACAGCTCATCACCATCCTGCCATGCTGACCCTCAACTTCTTGACTACCAAATCCACACTGACAGGATTCAGAGAGAAGAGGGTTGAGTAGAAGGAACAGTCTTGTTTAGTACTTTCTCAGGGACAAAATATGTGACATTCTGTATGTTTTTGCTTGTGTTATATCTCAAATGATCACATAAAATTCACTCCAACTTTCAAAACACATTTTTGATGTAAACATTTGTGTTAAATAAATTGAGGCACTGAAAATGAAAAATTATCTAGAAAACTTTTTAAAAGATTATAAGAATGACAGGTAAATATCATAATTAAGCAATTTTGACAGTCTTAAAAAGGGAATTCAAACTGATTGCAAAGAGTCAAATTGTTTGGTCAGCTCCTTGACATGCAGGAGATAAGTCTGGAATTAATGGGCACTGTTTTACTCAGCTTTTTCATGGCTGCAACTAAAAGACCTGACAAGAACTGAGTAAGAAGGAAAAGTTTATTTGGGTGCTCACTGTTTCAGAGGTCTTAGTCCTTAGAAGCCTAGTTCCATTCCTCAGGACTGATGAACATCATGGTGGAAGACATGGATCCAGGGAGCAGAGAGAGAGAGAGAACTCCATGCCAGATACAACTTATTATACCCCAAAGGCATGCCCCCCAATGACCCACCTCCTCCAGCCACATCCTACCAGCCTACAGTTACCAATTAACCTCTATTAGGGGATTAACTCACTGACTGAGTTAAGGCTTTCATAACTCTCACATGAGCTTTTGGGGAATATATTTCATCCAAACCATAATAGGAACCTCCAGGTTAGGACTTTTAAGCAACTCAAAGCCCACTTTGATTCCCATTGTATTTTGATTAACAAGTAAAGAAAAAAGTTTTTCTTTTTTCAAATCATTGTGCTGATCATATTATTTCTTATTGCATTTTCCATCTATGTAAATTAGAACTAAATAAATAATTTCAAGTGAAAATACATTACCAATACTTGGCAAAATAATACTGTAACCTCTTCAGTGTACCTAGGGAATCCTTTGATCTTCCTGACAAGTAAAAAATAATTTAGAATTTAGGAGATGAATAAAAAATGTATAATTGTATTATCAATATATTTGTAAACAGGCAAAGAATCCTGGATATGTATTGGATTATGAACACCTACAATTTTGAATTTGGAAGAAATTTAGACCTAGGTACAGAAGTTATAAATGCAATAAAATATCAATCTGGCTTGAAGGATTTAATAATTACTAAAGGAACAAGTATTTCAGAATACATGGGAAAAGCAAACTAGCTTCTTTCATTTTACTATGACTAATCAAATAGAAACAACAGAAGCACTTTTATTGTACAAATCAAAAGCACTGATTATATAAAAATCTCTTTATTAAACATATCAGGGGGTGATACCCAGAAGGCAGAATGCAAAAATAAATATAAATATTCATTCTTAAAGCCTAAATGTAAAAAGAGAATAAGAAAGAAAGCTTAAATGTAGGTCAGGAGGTAGATGTTGTTTAGAACTTTATTCTTTAACAGACGAACCTATACATACATATATAGGTGTATATATATATATATATATATATAGGTATATATATATATATATATATATATATATGTTTTGCTTTTTTGTTATTCAACATATGTAAGAATCTTAGTCACAATATATAAAAAATAAAGACAATTAAAAGGAGTATTTGTCTGCAGATACTGACACAAATAATTTTGGTAATTGTGGTTACTTTGGTAATTGTTATAGACTGAATGTTTGCATCCTTCAAAACTTATATGTTAAAGTCATATATTCCAGTATAGTATTTGGTTACAAGGCCTTTGGGAAGCAATTATGTTACATAAGATCACGAGGGTGTAGCATCCACAATGAGTTTAGTGCCCCTCTAAGAGAGGCCATCTTGGAAAGCAGTCACCTAAAAGCCAGGAGAATTGGCTTACCAGGGAATAGTTATAAAACTTGAGTTTCTGCTCCACATTATTTATTTTTATGGAATTAAAGACATTTTTAAAGGCAATACATAAAAACTGAGATGCATTAGAGTTTAGTTTTAGGACTAGCATTGTCTATCTGGGGATGTGTATAAAAACTAAAGTTTTTAAGTCTTGAGTAGGACATGGTGGCTTGAGTGTGAAGAGAAGACTTTCAAAAATTTTGAACATACTGTCTCACCCAAAATCAATTAATTATAATTTGTTTTAAAGTATTCCTTTTATTCCACCTTGTAGTTCTAACTATATATAGCAATTGCTAAGGTATTACTGCTGTTAATAAATAAGATACTTATGCCTACTTATCAAGTTTGGAATTGAGCATTACTACTGGTGATAATTGAGGATTATTATTGGTAAGGCTGTATAAGGAAAAACTTTGATATGTGGCCAAACTGACTTTCTACTGTCTCCTGCACTTGTAGACACTTTGACCTCCTCACCCTTCTTGTATTACTCATTGGCATAAGCACACCTGAGATATTAGATGAATTTGTCCAGCAAACACAGGTATCCTGCACTGTTGCCTCACAGAGGGTTGGGAAAGAAGGCAGTAAAGAAAACAAGTGCTTAACTTCAGTTGAATTTTACAGGATTATCTTTCCCAAGAAACACATTCCGATGAATGTCCCTAAAAAATCAGGATCAAGGATAAATGGGTCAAGAAAATAGCAGTATTTCTCTAGTAGAAATCACTTGATATGGAAAAATGAGGACTGAATTTATTTTATATCTTCTGCAAAGCGCTAGGATTTTTGCATTGAACTATTACATTTCAGAATCAATATGTTCCTGAGCATACTGAAATTATATGTGTGCATGCTTTTTTTCTTCTGGGAATTAATATAGAACTTGAGTTTTTGACATTTCTGGGAGTGTATCCATGGCTTTCATTTATAATATCAGTGGAGTCACTGATCCTAAAATATTGAAGGTTTACATTGGATCATTTACAGTGTCAATCAATAAAATAACTGAAGAGAACTAGTTGTTTTCCTCATTGAATATAAATTAATAGATCAAAATTTTCAGATAGTTGACATGAACTAGTAACAAATTATACATTTGTCTTTAGAATTCCTTAGTTGATACTAGGAATATGTCTACCTAATATGTTTGCCCTGTCCCTAAATTTGTTAATTTTGCACTCTGTATTTCATACAGAGTGGAGCATATTTTCAATAATATAATCTAATTAGCTGAATCTACCAATACGATAAGCTCAAATCTTTAATTTAAACACCATCTCCTTTTTAATTCCTTAAGTTAAAAATAAATAGCACTTGTAAGAGGCAGAAGAAAAGATTCTGATAGAATCATAAAAATTGAAGTGGGGCCATGCTGAAATAGTGGCTAGTTCTTGCTCTCCTCTCTGCTCCCCTAGTGCTTTCTTCTCCAGATGTTGTTCATTTATCCTCTTCTTTAAATATATCAGAATAAATACATATTGAAAATTTTTGTTACAGAAAGAAATGTACCATTCCAGTTCATATTCAGCTATTACATTATTTACATAATTGCAGATGCAAGAAGTCACGATAGTTTCTCCATTCCTTCATTTGTCAAACATTTACTAAACCCCTTCAAGATCAAAAGTACTAAGTGGCCATCAGGTAATAGGTGACTAAAAGAGCATAGCTTAGTCATGTTTTTCGTGGAGTGTACATATATGCACATTATTTTTTAAAAAATACATAATAAAATTTTACGCAAAACAAATGCTACTACAATATCTAATAAAGTTAAGAATAATTAAAATATGCATAATAATAAAAATAAGAAAATACATAATAAAATAAATATAAGATATTATATAGTATTGTTTGAACATACTCAGGTTAATGTTAGACTTTCTAAGTTAAAATAGTCACTTATTATTTACATTTAAAATTTATTCAAAGTTCTTTGTTAAACTTAGATTTGAAGAAATGCCTTAGTATTGATAACACAATGAATATTTATGGAAGCAAAAATATTGTTTAGTTGTCAAATTTTTGTATAGCATTAAACAAGAAAGCTATGTATTTTTTTACATGATATATTCAGCCAATATGCAACATCCAACTATTAGCAAAACTTTCTTTCTAGCCAATTCTCCAGTAGGGCTGAAGTATTAGGAAGCCAACTAACTTTTCAAGGTCAAATTATGAGTTAGTAGCTTCTAGGAAATGGAAAATAAGACATTTTTGATTTGTAAATCCTTTACTGTAGCAACCTGATAACCCACCTATACTTGGCAAGAATTCAGTACCACAGTTATTGGTTTTCTACATTTTGAAGCCAAAAAAAGTAATAGTAAAATGTAATTACTATACTCCTGTGAAATCCTGCAAACAGGATTATTCTGAATTCTTCTTTTTACAAACCTCAACCTGTATAAAATTTTCAAAAGGAATAATTAAAATTTGTTGAAATATATGAGAAAATAAAAATGATAACCATGGCTCTAATAAACCACAATTTAAGGTAGTTAATGAAGAATACTGTGACCATATTGAACTTTATTTTATTATGTAGGTAAAATGAAAGTATCAAAAATGAATCTGACTACCATAAAAAGGACTTAAAGTTGACACTATTTTTTCCTTCTTAAAAGATCCTGGAAATATAATGAACATAGTAATAAGTGTCATATTTCATATTCTTTGCTAAATCTCAGTAGTATCTACCTTAAAATATTTTTTTCTGTACAATGTTAAGTGGATACTAACAGACCTGATGTCTAGATGACAGAGGTGTTACACAGTCTGGGGGACTAGAAATAATGGCATATACTTATGAGGTACGTTCTCTATAAAAACACAAACAGCATCTAATTATTTGATTTTTGTGAATTATTTAATGTATAAAAATTACAGAAATATTTATAACACTACAACAGAAACACAGAGGTAACTAACCAAGCCTGGGAAACTGGATTGGGGAGCCCCTTGATGATATGATTTTGGCTAACATCACATTTCTATTTCTAGTTCTTTTGCAGCATTGTTGAATGTAATCCCCATACCCATTTAATTCATTTTCCTCCCTTATCCCTTAGCTTCTTTTTCTTCTTTTCTGGCTGCTCTAATTTTTTGCCTATCCATCCTCTCTCTCCACCTACCAGATTTTGAGATAGTATAGGTAAGAGTATATGGAATTAAGCTACCTAGGTCTTAATCTTTTGCCTAGTGTCCAAGAATCCAATAGTTAGTAACTCCTCAGTGCTCCTGCATATGGGTGTACCTTCATGAATGCCCAACACATAAGTAAATGCTCAGGCCTACATTCACCAAAGGAGTGTACTCATGGAAGCAATTTTGAAACTGTGCTTTCAGTAGCTCTAAAAGACCTCCCTCAGGGTGTGTGTGTCAGGGAGAGATGGCAATCATCTACAGTGTTTTCTGTTCTATAGTGTAGCCTGAATTCTGCTTGAAGATTAGTTTCTACCAATTTGGTGAATTTCAGTGAAATTTGAGACTGGGGAACTTTATACAGTAATGTTTCTATTTGGTCCCTAATGGCTGCCATTGTTAGTGTTGTGTGTTCCAAGGGTATTTCCCATTTCCTCACTATCCTCACTTAGCACACTCTTCTGAAGATCCAGTTTCTAGTATTGTTATGAGGATAATTTCTGAAGGACCTGCTTTTGACCAGCGAAATCATTTTGAAAACACTTTATATTACATGAACTTAAGTTGGAGATATTTGGGCTGGAGAGGTGGCTCAGTAATTATGGCACTTGTCTGGCATGAGTGAGGGTAGGGATTTGAACGCTAGCACCATGTACACAATGAAGTTTTGGAGCAATAAAAGTCACATGAAAAACTAAATAATATTGATTTTCCCTTTCTCTTCTCACTATCCCTCTCTTTAAAAAATAGATATTATATATATATATGTATATGTACATATATATATATATAATGCAACTGAATCCTGTCAGAAACATTGAATTAACTAGACAATGATAAGGCTCTGAAAGTTGGAAGGTGTTTGAATTAATTCTGTTATTTTATACTGTACTAACATTTTCAGTTATATTTCACATAAGCTGAGTAAGACTAAATTACATTTCATGCTAGATGGTATGGAAAGCAGCCTACAAGTATTCTGAGAGATGAAAAAATACTACTGTGGGAGTTAAAAATAGCAGAAGAAAGAGACCAGGGCACAGGAGGAGGGAGGAGGGAAGTGTTGGGGTGGAATATTGGCCAAATTTTTTGTTATATTATATGCATATTTGAATATGTAACAAGACATACCATCCTTACATACAACTTTAATGCACCAGTAAAAAAATGAGAAAAAAAAAAGATGAACCTCCACAAGCAATATGTACCCTAGTGGTAGAGAAGACCCTAGATTCAAATCCTAATGGCATTGTCTTTCTAATGTGGTAGTCCCTAAATAGAAGGAAGACAACATACAAGTCCTTTCTCCATACTTCATAGAAAATTAAAAGCTACACTTTTTGCACGTGGAGGCAGAAAGAAAAAATAGAGCAAACTGAGCATGTGAACATTTCTGGTATAGCCTCATTTGGCTGAGAAATAAACTATATTGGGAAGAAAATATGACAAATGGTTTGGAAAACACTTTTTAATCATTTTGAACCATTGAAAACAATACAATGAAAGAAAAAGTTAATTATGGATTATGAATTTAATTCAGAAGGACTAAATAGTAATAATAAAAGAAGTCCATGTGATTTTTCATTGTATTGGCTTTCCAGTAATTTAGTTCCTTAGGTCAGTGAGAAAAAAAATTTGAATATAGTCTGTGGCCATTATATTAAAAGAACATCATATTGTTGATATCAGTGAAGCTGTGAACAGAGAAATGGAGAGAGCCAGCATTCATTTCCAAATGACTTATTCTGATTTCTCCCAACCCAGCCTGCTTCATGTTAGCTAAAACAGTGGCCCTGGTGTTAATGGGAAACAGCTTCCATGCACCTCCAGCTGCTGCAACATGGTGACTGAAACTGGCTGCACACTCATTCTCTGTTGTGATCTGGGTCTAGAACACTCTAACAGACAGCACCCAAGTGTTTCGGGGTGAGAAGATTCTCCACAGTCCATCACTCTTTCTCCCCTGTAGGAGTTATCAGGCTTGAAGCATTCACCTGGTATCTTAGCTCTTGCATATGGGGCAATAAGAAATCCTCATTGCAATGAAAAGCTTTCAGGGACATTAAATGATAACATTGTGTTTTCAGAATGGGTGAGGAGCCCAGGAGACTAAGATTCATTATGCTTCTATGTTCTTATTAAAAAGTTATATTCTCTAGACCAGAAAATGGAAAGCTTCAAACTTCAGGATAAATACTTTATTAGAACCAAAATTACTTCAGACTGAAAAGAGGGAAGTTATACATTAGTTATGATGGTTTTCACTATTAAAAACAAGCAACCAAGATGAAATGAGTTGGATGAGGAAAAAAATAGAACCCACAAGAGTATTAGGACAGTCAATATTTAGTTGAAGGATATTCTCAGTTAAGAATTTAGAAAATACATAAGCATATCATTGTCTTTATATGAAAAGAAAAATAAAATACACCTACTATAATCTATAACACATATATTTGGGGAAAGAGGCACATAATTAATTCATTGGCTATTATTTATTTTATGTGTGGATGTGTGTTTCCATTTCAGCTAAGGAAAAAGTCCATCTATTTTTCTGTATGCAGAACAAAGCTATAAATAGGAGGATCTATTTTGTGAAATCAACTTTTTAAACATTAAATATCTGGAGATTTAACTATCAGAAATCCAAATTTTCCATGTTATAATACAAGCAACTTAGCACCAAATGGTTAAATGACTTCTTTAATAACATAAATAGTTGGTAACAAGTACAAAAGTCTTGATGAGTGTGTGAATTTTGCAGCCAACATTAGCACTGGTACTCATTAGCTATATATTTTCACACATATTATAAATACATGTATCTGTGCCTCCATTTTAATCTATACTTTATGTTCTTCAATTTTTTTAAGAGACAAGGACAGTGAAAGAGAGAGAGCGAGAGAGAGACAGAGAGAATCAATTTTATTCAGTTTTTCAAGTGGCTTTCATTGCTCTGACATTTAGTTGTGTAAGTGGGTGCTGGGATTTAAACCCGTGTACTCGCTCATGCTAGGCAAGCACTGTAACTGCCGAACGACCACTACAGCCCTACGTTTTTCAATTTATTCTCTCCTCTAGGTATTAGCACATAAGCTTGCAGAAGATACTTATCATTAATTGATAAATTCAGACTCATTTATTTCTAACTTTGTGATTTTCAAATATTTGAAATTTAATATGGATGTTTTAAAATTTTTTGGTGCTCATTGTTTTGATGACAGAAGCATTTTGTAATGGTTAGTATAACATTTTTTAAATGAGCAGGTAAATAATTACCCTAAAATATAAAGAAAAAACAATGTTAATATTAGCATATTTTTGTTATTTCTACTGTGCAATTATGTCAGATTTAAAATTTTTTATTTTAAATTAAATATGAAATATCTACACAGAATAAATATCAGCAAATATCTAAATTGAAAAATTAAATACCTACACTGAATAAAAATATAATTTTATTTTCAATTAAATATACTGAAATCTATCATTATATTCAGTATAGATATGTTCATTGTTGAATTCATCACAATGGTAAATTTCATAATTTTATCGTTAATTCTAGTGTCTGCCAAAGTATCTGTTATTTGCTATTTATCAAGTTAAAGGATTTTCCTTAGCTGATCCTTAGTGAATATTTTATTTTTAAGAGTAAGTTTAATTTCAATCTTTTGAAATTTTCCTCCTCTTATTCATAAATCTTGTTAATTACAATCAATGTTTTTGATCAAAACTGCTGCATTTCTGGGATAAAACCCACAGGACATGGTGTATCCTTCCTTCAGCATACACAATACAGCAAGATCAAATATGTCCATATTTTGTCATATTCCAATTAGAATATTCTGTGTCCCAAGGGAGATTAGCTTCTAGGTTTTGATTTTCTGTCATTCTTGGAATCAGAATTATGCTGTGCTTAAACCAAGAATTGGGGACATTTCTTCCTCTTTCTTCCTCAGGAGCAGTTTATAGGTATGTAAGGATTGATTGGCAGGACTCACTGTTGAACACCTCAGGGGGCTGTTTCTATTTTAGGGAAATGTATTTCCCTAAAGGCATTCCCTGAAAGTGGAAACAGTATTTCCCCTTTCTTGTACATATTACTCTGGGTTTCTACGTTTCTTTAGGTGTAACCACTGAGCCACTGCTCCAGCACCTTTTCTATTTTCTTGATCATTCTTGCCAACTGAATTTTTGGCATTTGTTATAACAATTTTTAATTCGTTTGTCAACTTTAATAAATTCTTTTTTCTTAAATAATTTAATAAAATTATCCTTCATTTAGGCTTTCAAATTTATTGTTATAAATTTCTATATTATATGTCATAATTAAAATAATCAAAACACTCATTCTATATGCATTTATGTTCCTTTTATTTCTAATGATGTATAGTTGTACTCTTTCTATTCTCTTTTTTAGACTTTTTTTAATTCATGCATTGTAATTATATAGTAGTGTGATTTATTATGCTGTATTCATACCTGCATATAGCTAACATTTTGATCAATCTCATTTCCCAGTACTTTAGCTCTATACTTCTTTCTTTCTTTTTTTTTTTTTTAAAGAGAGGGATAGGGAGGAGAGATAGAAAGAGAGAATCAATTTTATTTAGTTTTACATGTGGCTGTTGTTGCTCTGACACTTTGTTATATACGTGATCCTGGGGTTCCAACCCACATCCTTGCACATGCCAGGCAAGCACTGTAACCACTGAGCCCCTGCTCCAGCACCTTTTCTATTTTCTTGATCATTCTTGCCAACTGAATTTTTGGTGTTTGTTATAACAATTTTTAATTCCTTTGTCAACTTTAATAAATTCTTGTTATTTATTACCTTCTGCTATTATTTTTCTTTATTGCTTTTCTTTTATTTTACTATTTTTGTGTTTCTTTCATTGATATTTTTCTAGTTGAATGATAAATGGTTGTTCAATTATTTTAAATCTTTCTTGCATTTTCACCAGTGTATTGGTGCTCTAACTTGCCCATTGATTACCTTTTTCTTTTTGCTGTGTTGTTGGCTTTAAAATGTATGGCGGTCATAGAAATTTACTTTCAGATGTTTTAACTTCATAAACTGCTAAATCAGATCATGATTTATGTATGAGAATTTTTTTCACTATTCCTGTTTTGTTGGTGATTAATTCTTTGTTCATTATTATTGTGTTGAGGTCTACAAGTGGTTTTATGTCATGGAGTAATTTATTCACATAGTTGGGAGCACTGTTATTTGGAGAGTATATATTTACTATGGTTATATCCTATTGTATTGTTCCCTTTACTACTATGTAGTGGCCTCCTTTATCTTTTCTGATTAGTTTATGTTTGAAATCTACTTTGTCGGATATAAGTATTGCAATACCAGCTTGCTTTCTTGGGCTGTATGTATGGTAGATTTTTTCCCATCCATTTTTACCATCCCTTTTGTAAGCAGCATATTGTTGGATTTTGTTTTTTGATCCAATCTACTAGTCTGTGTCTTTTAAGTGGTGCATTGAGACTATTCACATTCAGTGTTAGAATAGAAGTATGATTGCTGTTCATAGTCATTGGGTATTATTAATAAGTTCTGTGCTGTCTTGGTTGAGTATTGATAGCATTTACCTTTATTGAATTTCCTCTGTTAATGAGTTTTGAGTAGTGTTTGTTTGGTCTTCTATTAGGAGGTTATCTTTGAGGATTCTTTGTAATGCTGGTTTTCTGTTCACAAATTCTCTAAGTTTGATCTTATCATGTAAAGTTCTTATTTCCCCTTCAAATTTGAAGTTCAGTTTTGCTGGGTATAGTATTTTTGGCTGCATATTTTGGTCATTCAGACATTGAAAGATTTCCTTCCATGATCTTGTTTCTAGAGTCTGAGCTGAAAAGTGAGAGTTAATTCTTATTGATTTGCCTCTGAAAGTGATTTGGTGTTTCTCCCTTGAAGATTTTAATATTCTTTCCTTGATATCCTTGTTGTACATGTTGAATATGATGTGTTTTGGTGAGTTTCTCATTTGGTTAGGCCTATTGGGTGTCTTGTAAGCTTCCTGGATGAGCATATCTGACTCTATTTTTATATGGGGAAATTTTTTCTTTAAGTATTTTCTTGAGAATATTCCTTATACCATTCATTTGTGTTTTGATTTCTTCCTGTATCCCAATTTACTCTTATATTGTGTCTTCTCATTTCATACCAAACATTTAAAAAATTCTGTTCATTTTCTGTTAGTTGCTTTTCTTTTTTTGTCATTCATTTGCTCAAGCTTGCTCAGCCTGTCCTCATTATTAGAACTTCTTTCTTCAATAGCTGAGGTTCTGTTTTCTACAAAATTAGTTTGTTATTAAATTCTTCCATGCTTTGTCTCATGTCATAGACTGACAATTTTAGCTCTGTTACTTTCTTTTTAAGTATGTCTATTTCTTTGATAAAAGAGTTTCTCAACTCTTGAAATTTCTCACTTGGTCCCTTCATTATATCTTCTTTGAGTTCATTGTTCCTTGTAGTTATCAGATCATTGATAATTTGTTCTAGATTTTCATCCTGCTCCCTGGCTTTGAACTCTTTGTTAGGGGAGTTGTGGGTTTGAGGTGAACCTCTGCTAATTTGATTCTTCATCTTTGAAAAGCTTCTTCTAGATCTTTGAATTGAGCTTTCCTGTGTGGAAGAAACACAAGTCTCTGGGCACTTGTTCCTTACACGTCAAGGTTTGGGTCAGCTACCACCTCTCTGATAACCACTTTCTTCCAGAAAGCTATTTCTTCCTGGAGCCTTATTTTGTTGAACTTTGGGATCTACCTGCAACACCTTGGCACCTGGTGGGGTTGCTGTTTGTTGCACTTTTGGATCTACCTGCAACACCTTGGCACCTGGTGGGGTTGCTGAGCAGCCCACTACATTGTTGAAGCTAAGTGGTAAGAGTGTGCCACTAGGTGCTAGGGTCCCAAGGGTGCAGGGTGGAGCAGAATGGACCAACCTATATGCTGTGCAAGGATCTGGGATTCTTGGTGGTGGGATGGGTCTGAAATATCTGGACCTGGCAGGTGTGTGACAGCTGGGTGGTGTCTGGGTCTGAGCTCCTTGGAGGTGTTCGGTCCACCTGTTGCAGCGGGACCTGAGTCCTGGGCATGCATGGGTGTGTGGTGGGGGCCTGCTCAGGCTCCTTTGTATTCCTTAAATTGAAGCAAATTCTTGGCCTGAGATCTCTATCTGGTTGTTTCTCTTTGGTTCTTTGCTGTTGGCTTGGGAGTTTTGTCCCATCCCTTACTTGAGTTGGGGTGATATTGGGGAAGCTGAGTTCAGAAGTCAAATCCTTTACCCATGATCTGTTAATGATCCTTGAGATTTTCAGCTCCTCATGAGTTAGTAGGATCATCAATATGAATGACCAATGCATACAATAAACAGTATTAAATTGGTTATTTTGTACTAACTATATTAAATATTAAATTCCACCTATGAAACAAATGTTAGTATTGGTCATTACTTTTGGCAACAATAGTAAATAACTATCACCTATGTCAGCCTTCAAAGCATACAATAGTTAATGAGTTTGGCATTCATGGTAATAATGATTACACAGCATTAATAATGGGGTGTCAAATAGTATAAACTATTTAGAAGCCTAGGAGAGAAAGAAAAGTAAGAGGAATTTAGAGATGAAGTTGTGTTGTCTGAGTGTGAACAGAGAGAAAATATGAGAGATGAAGGATTTGCTGGAGAACAAAGAACAAAAAAATCCAAACAAAGAAGAGACAGATGTAGCAAAATAGAGGAAGGATGAAAGAGATATTAATAGGATTTGGGTGATAGCATAGGCAAGGGTATAAGCAAGCACTAGAAAATTTTGATGGTGGGGCACAATAGAATTCAAATGTTAAATGAACTGAACAAAATCCTACCTCTCAGCAGGTAGGACAAGGATATATATATATATATATATATATATATATATATATATATGAAAATGGTCAGGAATGAAGGGAGTATAGATAGAAGGAACAAATGGGAAAAAGAAGAAGAGAAAAAAATTTAAAAGACGAGGAAAGACAACTGAAAAATCCCTGACAACGACAAAACAAAACAAAAAAATAAAAACCAAAAATCAAACACACACACAAATAAATAAATAAATAAAACCAGCTAGTATTTTTATATGTCCATGAAAACTTCTTCAGTTGGCCATCAAGAACACGTCAAAAACTGGAAAGAAAGAAATAGAAATAATAATTTTTTAAAAAAAAAATTTTAACGAAAACTTGGAAGTATGATCACTAAGGTTGTCTCTCTGTTACACATTGGGAGAGGTGTTAACTGTCCTCCTGAGTTTTACTAACAGGATCTCTCAGTCTGAAATTTTGCGATCAAAAGTAGAGGATTGTAGGACCAGGAGGTCCTTAGACTCCTGGGTTTTCAGGGTAGAGATTTCTGTGAAGAGATCAGATTAAGGAATTCCCTGGAGGTGGTCTTTGCCAGCCTCCCTGGGAGTTTTAAACTCCGGAGTCTCATGGCTTTTATGGGCAGCGGTTTGAGATGTTTTCAATGCTCCCTCTGCTGATTGCACTCCTGGTCCCTCCAGGCCTTTTGAGATGGGACTGTGGTCTCTTACTGCTCCTGGTCCACCTTAGCTTATCACATGAGCCTTCCAGCTGGGCCGTGGGGGTGTACAGGGCTGAGCAAGGCTCCCTGAGCTAAGTGAGGACTGGACCTGTCCCACGCTTCCTCTTCCCTGTTCAGCGTCTGAACTGCAGGTAGCTCCTGGCGCAATTTGCAGAGTAGCCTGTTCTGAAGTACTAACTTGCTGCCTCTGGGCTGTGCGTTCCAAAAGACTCCTGACTCTCCCTTTCACAGGTAGCTGAGAAACACTGTTCTCCCCTTGCGCAGTGGAGGTGTAGTAGGGGTATCTCTAGTTTAGCCCAATGCACGGTTCCTCATAGGACTCAGATTCTGTGCGGCAGATTGGATTTCCCATTATGATATGCCTCCTCCCCCACTCCTTTGTTGATGGGGGCAAGGGTGGTGGTAGCTGCCCCTACAACATTCTGGCTGGGACAGATATAATACCTCTTTTCTACTTGCTTCACCCAAATCTCTGATCTTCCAAAAATCTTCTTTAACTAGTACCATGTTCTGGTTATGACTTTCTCCAAAATGCACCTTGGAGCAATGGCATCCTCCTGTAGTTCTTTCCTCTGGTCATGGAGCCAAATGCAAAGCAGCTTTCCTGTAGCTCACTATTTTCTGGTCTCCTTTGTTCATTATTAAACTTATTTATTTCTTGTTTTTTTGTTTTTGTACTGGGAAAGGGAAATTCTCTGATCCACCTTCTTTCTGCCATTTAACCTAGAAATGCAGGCTATAATTTTTCCCATTCTTATGTGTCATATACTTATTTAGCATTTTAATTTATCTTTAATATTCAGACTTAATATTTGTAACCTTTTCTCACGTAAAAAAACTATCCACTAAATTCATATTTTTAAAAGTTTTCAAAGGGCCAAATAGTCTATGTAAGATTCTTTAGTCTATTAAAGAGGCTTTCCTGTACACAGACACTAAGGTTTAAATGTAAACAGCTGCTTTAAAGGACACTGCTACTGAACATCCTTTGGTGATGCTGGCTGCATGTGGCCCTTCACTGCCTTCGTGGCTGTGTACAGACATCCAAGTGTTATTAAAAATGACCAATCTGGAACCTCCTGTTGAAGGCCAAGCACTGATCAGACTGCATTAACACTCAGGGAAATTGAGTGTCTAGTGTTCTGTATTCAGTCTCCGGCAACTTCTTGCACAAACACATTTCTCACAGCAGTGCCATCACTAATGAAATTTAGGAGAGATGAAAGTCTCCAAATTAGCAATGCGTCACTTAAAACTTCCAGCCTACTCTTTTTATAGCTTCCCTCCAGAAGCTCATCTTACTTTCTGTAATCATCAACAGAATGAATCACTTGCTCCTTGTTAAGCTTTTATCTCCATAAAGTGAAGGTGACAATGAAACACTTTTCTGTAAGACCTTCTTGGCAGCTATCCCACAGGCCCTGCTGGCCTGTTTTGATCCCATTCCATATGTCCACAATTTAAGTGGCAATACAACTCTCTCTGAATTGTATCATACAGCACTGCAGGGCACAATTCTGTGTTACCTGCTTTTGGAAATAATCTTTTCAGCCTATTTCAATTTTAACATTAAAGAACTGGCTGCCTGAAAGTTGATGATTACAGGCTTGTAAGGACAGAATCAAACAGAAGAAGATGCTAGCAGGGAGTCAAATGTGAGATTATTATTCCGCATGCATAATAGACTCTTTGTTCTCTTTTAATAAATTTGAGGACATTAGTAGTATTATTGACTCAGATATGGCCCTGCTATTAGATATTTTTACAAAACTCATTCTAATGAAATTTTAAAATATAACACCTGGCAGAGAAGTAATTTTCAATGTGTATTAACAAATATTTATTCATTGCTATAGAGTTTGAAGAGTTAAAATATAAGTGGGTTTCAATTGAATTTAATGAATCACAAAGGAAAAAATTAAGTAATCGATCATTTGTCTCTTGATTAAAGACTCTCAGTGCCTATTGATTTTGTTCTAGGAAGAATTATATTCAAACAAAATTAGTGTTAATGAACAGACATTTTGGGGTTTTTTGTTTAGTCTACCAAGTATATTTATTTTGTTTTTATGTGAAATTTCCTAGAATTACTATTTATTAATTCAGTAATTATTTGGTAATAAAATAATTTTTCTTGTCTGTGCATTTATAAATAAGGAAATAAAATTCATAACAATTGTTAAAGATTGATTTTTCTGTTCATTGAAAATAATTTACTTCAAAGCAAGTTTATTCTTAGTTACTACTAGGATCATAAACATAAATTTTGACACCAAAGCTGGCAAGTTGAAAGATGTGCTTGTCTAACTTTTAAATCAACAATTGTACAGGATAATACCCTGTTAATACTTTTGACTATATTTTAGTGTGCTAGTGATTAAATAATAGTCTCTTAATTAATGACTATCATTCTTTTTTCATGACCACAAGAGCAATCTTTTTCAAATTTAGTCAAAAAGATATATCACTTTATTTATTATTGTTAGCTTTTCTCTTGGTTGATATCTAACTCCATTGAAAAATTACCTTAACTAAAAATGTAACCAAATAATACTAGCCCACAATTCAATATCTCTTTACAAACAAATTTTAATAGCTTCTTTGGACTTCTAAGTATATCCAGGTATGACAAATTGCTTATTTATACTTGCTAATTTAAATATGGATACTTATCTTATTTAGTCTTAAAACTTATAACAAGTTTCTTGAGCAGAGATATGTCTTAGAGGGTTGTGCTGTTGTAATGAAAAATCACAGGCAAAACAAGACATAAGTAGAAGGAAGACTAGTAGAGTAGAAAAAAAGAGGTCAGGGAGAGGGAGGAGAGGAGGTAAAGGGAAAGCACTATGATTTGAAGTGGACCCAACTATGTTATAGGCACTTATGAATATGTCAAAAGGAACCCCATGATTATACATGAGTATGATGCACTGGAGAACTATAAGACCACAGACTAGGTATTTTTAAAAAAGAGACACTTATTTCTCACAGTTCTGGAGTCTTGGAAGTCTAACATCAAGAAGCCAGCAACAGGTGAGGGCCTTCTTGCTGTTTCTTCACATGGCAGAAGGTGGAAGGGTAAGAGAGGACTAATGTTGTCATGTAGTGGAAAAGCAGAAAAGAGTGAACCCACTCCTGGAAGTCCTTTCTATAAAGGCCCATCTGTGAGAACAGAGCCGGTGGGACCAAAACATATCCTAAAGGTCTTACCTCCTGACACCATTCCATTGAGGATTAAGTTTCTAGCACAGGAATTCTTGAGAACACATTCAAGCCATAGCAAAACAATTTGTTATTATTTACTCCATGCTCAGATTTAATCTAATTTTTGGCGTTTGGTAAGTTCTGATTACATTATTGACTTCAACAGGTGTGATAGTATTGACAGGGAGACACCAATCACACATTTATTTAAACACTTTTCAATTAATTGGTAGATAAATTCATTTGATGGGTTAATAACTTGAAAGGACTGCTGTACTGGGTGGTAACTGTAGGCAGGTGGGGCATAGCTAGAGGAAGTAGGTCACTGGGCATGTGCACATTAGGGATTATGTCATGCTTCCCTCTCTCTTTCTTTCTCTCTGCTTCCTAGGTGCCATTAGCAGAACAGCTTTCCTCCACCATGCCCTTCTGCCATGATGTGCTGCCTCACTTTGGGCCCAGAACTATGGAGTCAGCTGACCATGGACAAAGACCTCTGAAACCACAGGCCAAAAATTTCCTCCTCTAAATTGTTCTTGTCAGGTATTTTGGTCACAGCAACAGAAAGCTGACTAATTCACACTTTAATGTCAAATCAGTGTTCACCTTCACTTTCTTATACTCAATTATTTCCAAATTTTTGCACTGCATACTGATCTTTATGTATAACAAATAATGATATGAGCACCTCTTCTGCATGTTTTTAAGTTAATCTGTTCTAAATTTCATTGGTTTACCATCTTATTTTATGATATATTCAGGTAAAGGTATTAAATCTGAATTTTAATTATTTTATACATCTCCATATAGCTTTTCATTATATTTATTCAAATTTTTTCTGTCTTTGGTATATGATATTTTGTGAATAAAGCAATCTCCTCAAGTTCATAGTTTGCCATATATTTTCTTAAACAAAGAAAATATAGTAAACAATCAAATATAAAATTCATGGATTAAATATAGAAAGTCAGCAACCAAAATTTTCCTTTGTATTGGTACACTGAAATATCATAGAAATCATAAATTAATAATAATGCCTGCCATTTATTGAACATTCAGAAATGTATATAGATTTACTGTAATACAATGAATTGAACCTGGGTATCACTACTGCCATTTAACAGACAGGAAATCTAGGATCAAGAAGAAGATACGTGGGACTGGAGTGGTGGCTTGGCGGTTACGGCGCTTGTCTGACACGCACGAGGACCCGGGTTCAAACCCCAGCACCACATATACAACTGAGTGTTGGAGCAATGAAATCCACATTAAAAACTCAATTTAAAAAATTGATTCTCTCTCTCTCTCTCTCTCTCTCCTTCTCTCTTTAAAAAAAAGAAGATGCACTTGACATTTGTGAATAATGAAACTTTAAAATAAATGAAATACCACATAAACCTCTAATATAAAAATTTGAATTCATTAGACTGACATTCAAATCCTTTTATAATAAGCCTTTTAAAACAGCTGTTTTTAATTTTCTTCTTCCTATCTTACGCTATCATCATTTTCTCCCTCCAACTGAATAAGTATAAGATCATGGAGAGAAGCACCAATTTAGAATTAAGAGGAATGGAAATCTAATTTCTATGTGACCCTGAAAAAGTCTCTAGTCCTCTATTCCTTTGAAAAGTAAGAAGATTATGCCAGGCATTCTCTGGTGCTATCATCAAATTTTATTATTTACAAATTTTCTTCCCTCTTTTTTTTTTTTTTTTTTGCTTTTACAATTGCTTTTGTTCTTTGGCCTGAAGTGTTTTCCACATAAATCCTACTTGTTACTTCAAGCTTATCTCCATTTCTCAAATTTCCAAGTGAAGGTAAATGATTTGGAGTCATATGAACTTAGCGGCTCTGTGGTCAACTCAAGATCCCTTAATTGTGTGATGACCCATGGCAGAGGAAAAACACTGGAGTGAGAAGTCACGTTGAAGGCCATGCTTATATGTTTGCAAGGGGAAGTGAATCATAAGCTGTCAAATGCAAAGATATTGTGCATAAAGTAGCAAATCAAGGTTGTGGAATGGAATGCAGGGGGAAATGAGATAAGGATTTGGAAAGTTTAAAGTAAATACAGTATTTGAGAAGGAGAATATACTGTTGTAGGCCAGATTCAAGCTTTTTATGAGAATTCACTACATTTTAGATTATTCTTGACCACAGAAGTGTTGTCTTCAATACAAATTGGAGGTTAACGTTGGTGAGGAGGCTGGTATTACACAATTACACATAGTTTAACTCCGTTCTCAGTTCTGTCAAGGTCAGCATCTCTAAGAAGCTTGCAAAATTCTCAACTTAAATAATTAGACAAAGTACTATTTTCTTATACTTTTAAGTCTCAAAGAAGTTTTCATACCTTTTAGTGGTTTCTTTCAACTTCTCATATTGAGATGATTATAGACTTAAAGAGAAATGGCCAAACTTTTGCAGAGGGCTGCCTGACAGTTCTCACTTAGCTTCCCCCATTAACATTCCACATTTCATGCTCAAATTACTAACCAAAAGGACTGAACATATGTGCAATCACACTAACTAAATCACATAACTTTTGCATGTCACCAGTCCTTCCATGAATGTCCTTTCCTGTTCCCAAATCCGATGCAAACTTTCCTCTGCCTTTAGCTGTCCTGTCTCTCTAGTCTCCTCCAGTCTGAAAATTCCTCAGGCTTTTCTTGCTTTGAGTCTTTTTAAAAGAACTGGTCGGGTGGCTGGTGTGATGGCTCAGTGGTTACGGTGCTTGTCTTCCTAGTGTGAGGACCTGGATTTGAACCCCAGAACCACCTTTACCTTCCTCTCTCTCTCTCTCTCTCTCTCACTGTCCCTGTATCTCATGGAAAAAAAAGAACTGGTAAATATTTTGTAGCACTCTACAAACATACATACAGTTTTGGTTTGTCTGATATCTTGTCATGATTGGACTGAGTATGCGTTTTTGACATGAATATCACAGAAATGGTATGCCATCCTGGGTGTACCATACCAAGAGTACATGCCATAATTCACCTTAATATGGACAGAATGCAATTGAACTAAGATCATACCATCTGGGTTTCTTTACTGCAGTAATATGAAATTTACTTTTGCAATTACTAAGTATTTTGAAGAAATTTTAAGATTGTGTAAACACCTCTATTTTTATTAGTTTTTCTCCCAAAATTTTAGCATGCAAAAGTGAATCTTGTCTACAAAAATTAGTATGGTGATTTCCCAGTGATGTGTTTATTTTCCTCATTTATTCAATATTTAATCACTGAAATTCTTCTGTAAGGGAAAACTATTCTCAATTTATGCATTAATTTGGAAACATTTATATCACCATGATTTTATGGACATTTATTATATGGATTGTAATCCAATACAATTATTATTTATTTTGTGGTTGAAATTATTCCAATTTTAGCAAATAGGTGCTCTTTCAGGATACCTCTGTGCCTTTTTTTGCATGTTCCCTTCCTTCATTGTACATGTGTATATGTTCTGATGCCATAAGACATGGCAGGTTCATCTTGTCTTTTTCTTTCTCCTGGCCTGAAATCTAGCACTTCATAAAAGAGGTCTGGTGATCGTTTTAGAGATTATTTAGAAATCAAGTTCTGGGTGTTAGATATATTTGTGGATGGATGAGTAGAGCTCAGAAATATTTGTATGCATGCTAATCCACACACACACACAAAGAACTGAGTATCTATGTCAATATTTCTGTGTGTACCTACCTACCTACCTACCTGCCTATGAAAGCATGCTATTAACTGATTCTAATTTCAAGTTAGGTCTTTATATTAAAAAGTAGGTGTCTTGTAGATAGTGTTTTTTCTTTTTATATTGCTTGTTTATTCCAAATGGCAGACTTTTCATTTATGTACTTAGATCATTCACATTTAAGTGATCATTAATACATCCGGGTCGAATCTGATATTTTGCTCTCTATGTTCCATTTATTTTTTCTGCTTTTTGTTCCTTTTTACTTCTTGATATGCTTGCTCTAGATGTATTTGGACTTTTTATTTATTGTGGACATTTTTAAACTATTAAGAGTTATGTTCCCTTAATTTATTACTTATACCATGATTTGTATACACTCAAGTGTACAATATACTTTTTAATCAATGCTTACCTTCAAATATTATATTTCTTCACATTCTATGGAATGACCTTACAAAATTAGATTCCCAATCTTTCTATCATTATTTGCATTATTATTGTCATACATTTTATTTTTACATATGCTGTAAACACAGAATATATAACTACTATTCTACCATAGCTTTTTTAAAGAATTAAAAAAATAACACAGTAAACAAGTTTCTTTTATTTCATTTGTTACGTTTATAACTCTCTCCACTGCTTTGTGTGGATTAGGTTTATGTCTGGCACAGGCATTGTGCCTGAAGAACTTTTAATATTTATTGCAGTGTATGCTTGCTGGTGATGCATTATTTCTTTTCATTGGAGAATTGATTTACTTATCCTGTGTTTTATAAACTGGTTTTGCTGGGTATAGAAATCTGATTTGACAGATGTTTTTCTCTCAATACTTAAAAATTTGACTTCATTGTATTCTGGAATACAATAAGAAGTACAGTACTGCTTATTGTTCTTCCTCTGTTGGTGATGGGCTTTTATTCTAGATGCATTTAGGATTTTATCATTACATGTCGTTTAAATGTGATATACCTAGAAGTTTGTGTGTGTACATGTGCATGTGTGAATTTGTATTTACCCTGCTTGGTGTTTCTGAACATCTGAAAAACTCTGATTTGTTGGGTGTCATTTTTGGAAAATTCTTAAGCCAGTATTAAAGTTTGATTATATTTTCTGCTCTGTTCCTGTTCTCTATTGCTTTTTTTTCTCTTCTCGTGATATTCCCCTAACCACAACTGTCCAACAGATATTGGATGCTCTTTTATATTTATGTCTTCACCTTTTCTTGACCATTATGTTTCAGTTTTATTAATTACAATTGACCATTTTTAGTTTTACTGATATATTCCTCAGCTGTCATTGTCTACTTAAAGGAGCTCAAAAGTCATTTTCTATTTCTCTGTGTTTTTAGATGTAGTATTGCTATTTCATTATTTTCCTATTGCTCTTTTTCTGTTAAAAGTTACCTATTAATTCTTGAATTTTATGCACTTTTTTCATTAGAGACTTTAGGAGAGTAACAAATTCAATGACAATTTTTAAAAAAATTCCTGTCACATATTTTTCCATATCTGTGTCCTATCTGTTTTGGTTGATTGCTGTGTTTTAGGGGTGGTTTTTTCCTGCACTTCTGGCATGCTTTTTGTTGAAGATATACATATTATGTAGGACTAGTTGGACTAAAGCAGTTTTTGCTTGGACATGGACATGACTTCCGTTATTCCACATGTGAATGTTTCTATTAATATGGGCAAAATTTGGATTTGGTTTAAGGTTTTCTGTTGCTATGGTTATCCACAGCACACATTGGATTTAGTTAGAGGGCTGCAAGCCAGAGGGTTTTTCTCAGTGTCTGATCCACCCATGTTTTCAGATCTTCCTTTGTCGCATCTGTCTCTTGCAGCTCTCACACTAAGATTTAGTTCTTACTTTTACTCTATGACTGTGCTTGAGGGCAACATGGAGTTGTGCTCTGATGTTGTGATTTAACCTCATGTTTTAGACTGGCACTGAACTCATGTTTTAGACTGCCTGGTCTCAGGTGTTGACTACCTGGTCTCAGGTGTTGGTCTTCACAATTTCTCTATCTCCTCCTCCAAGTTTGGGTTTCTGCACATACTGCAACCTTTTACCCAATGGTGAAGTTTTGTTTTGTTCCTTCCACCTGTTCCCTTGCCAGAGCACAGTGAACTTCCCCTAGCATCCTGAGGGTGAGATTTTTGTTGTTGTTGTTGTTGCCCTTTCCCATCACTGTTAAGAAGTTTGTCCCATAAGAAAGAAATGGGAGATGGATCTGATGTTTCATGCCTATCTTACAGGAGATCCTGCTACCCTGCTCCTGTTCTTCCAGGCTGGGTCCAGGAGGCAATCATTCTCAAGACTATTCCTAGGTTTCCTATGAGATTTTGATGAGGTTGTGGAAAAAGATTATTATCTGCTTCATATGGTTCCAGGGTCTTCATACTCTCCCTCTTCATTTCTCTCTTGTTAAGTTTCCTGATCAGCGTACAAAGTCAGCTCTTCCAAATGAGAGGGGTCTACATTCCATTTCTCCCTGAAGGTGTTTGTCTTTCCTAATATTTTGTGTTATGTTCTCCTCTGAGAATTTCACCTCTGAAAGTTTGTGTAAACACCATGAAATGGCATCTTACTCAGCCCTTTTCTTGACGCAACAGCGAGACTAATGACTTCCACGTCTTTACTTTCCTTATCAAAACCCAGAAGTCTTCACTGTTGTTCAAATCCAATACTTTTGTACTCTGAAACTTATTTCTGATAACATCCCTGAGACACATGTTTATTGATACTGTTTCTTTTTGCAGTTTCACTCACTCTACAGACTTTTAATCTACCGTTTAAAATATTCTCAATGTTCTCTTTTCTTTAAGTCTACTTGTTTTCATCTCTAGATGTCATTTAATCACTTCTTCCATTCTGAATTATTGACATCTGATTCTTACCATATCCAAAACTTTAGATACTAATATCTAAGTCATTTAGGTTTGTTGGCCAAGTGTCTTCAGGTATTTTCCTTCTAGATTTTTAGAATGGAAGGAATGGCACCTTTTAAATTCAACACTTACTTTTTCTGATTATTTTTCCTTCTTCCTTATTCTTGATTCTTTCCTATATTTTTCTACATTTTTTCTCAGTACATTGTTACTTCTATAGTTTTAGATTTTGTCATCTTCTGTTCCATGTTGGGTTCCATGTAAATCAAGCTTTAAGTTTGGAATATTTGTTTTTTCATTTTTTTTGAGGGGGTGGATCATGAGATCAGCATCTGGTGAGGAAGATCACGAAGCAAGTTTGGTCAGAGTAAGAAGTTGAGTCATAACATAGATGCATGTTGCATTCTATATGAGAATTTGGAACAAAGATAGCTGTTTAAAATTGTCATCCCTTAGTGAAAATAGCAGCTGGTCTGTAACACTAGCCCTAAAGTATTTTTTTAAGAGAGAAGGACAGAGAGAAATTTTAATTAGTTTTTCATGTGGCTTTCATTGCTTCCACATTTTGTTGACATAGTGATGGAGATCATACCGATGTCTAGGGTACAGCAATTTTCTTTAGCCAAGAGCAATCTATGATTAGGGTTACCCCTCTAAGGTCTCTAAGTTGTCAGTATTACACTCCACTCTCAGAATCATGAGGAGTGAAAGCTTTGCTGTTCAAATGGAGCAATTATAATGTCCATTCAAGTGGACAACAACAACCAATCTGCATAGCAAGGACTTATCTCTCACCTAATTTCAAGGTCCATACTTTCTTTATGTTGTATAGAAACCACCCACAAAAGAAGCAACCTACATACATAATGGAAATATCAGAAGGAGAAAAGAGAAAGGAACAGAAGATATATTTGAAATAATAATTACTGAAAAATTTCCAAATTATTAACAGTCAGCAAACCACAGATCAAGGAAGCTCAGAGAACACCAAGTAGAATAAATAACAGCAAAAGCTATGTCTGGTTATATCGGTTTGAAACTACAGAAAATTAGAGATAAAAGGGAAAACAAATCCTGAAAGAAACTAGAGGAAAAAAAAATTTACTTATAGAAAAGTAAAGGTAGAAATCATACCCAACTGCTCCTCCAAAACCATGAAAGCAAGAGTGATGGAGTGAAATATTAAAACAACAAAAAAGGGCTATGAATGTTGCTTAGTGCTTAGGCATTCTAAGTTCAATCACTGGTACTAAATAAATAAATAAATAAAGTATTGAGGCAAAAAAAAAAAAAAGTCATCAAGCTAATAGTCTGCATCCTGCAAAGCTATCTCTTAAAAATAAAGAATAAATAAAACTTTTATAAGCAAATAATGAGGGAATTAGTTGGAAGAAATATTAAAGAAATTCTTCAGAGAGAACAGAAACGATGCAGGAAACATCTGAATAAAAATGAGCAACTGAGGACTCAATGGATATAGATAAAATTTTTATTTTTAGTATTTGTAATAGGTATAAAACACAACTGTTCAGGGCTGCAGCAGTGACCCAGTGGTTATGGTGCTTGCTTGGCATGTGCAAGGATGCAAGTTCAAACCCCAGCACCACGTACACAATGAAGTGTTAGAGCAATGAATGTCACATGAAAAACTAAATAAAATTGATTCTGTCTCTCTCTCTCTCACTGTCCCTCTCTCTATAAAAAATACAAGTGTTCAAACCTGTGTGTCTTTATGTATTTGTGTGCATATTTATGCTTATGTTTAAGTGAGGTGAATGAAAACAATGCTTCGAGGTAAGTGGACTTTTACTGATTGTAAATTGATATTGTGAACTCTAGAGAACATCTAAAAAAGAAAAATAAGAAAAACAATTAATAAGCTAGAAGAGAAAATGAAATATGAAATGCGAGATTAAGCTGATAAAATTCAGATAAAGAGTGAAATAGTAACAGGAACAAATAACAGTGACAACAATGCTATAATTAATCCAACTATATAATAATTTTAATGTCAATGATCTAATCCATCATTAAAAGATGGGAATCATCAGAATGAATAGAAAAAAATGCAATAATACGTTGTCTATAAGGAATTCACTATACTTGCTCAGAACCATTTATAAAAAGTAAATACGGAGATGAAAATATCCATGCTAACATTAAAAAGAAAGCTCGAAATGCTCTATTAATTTCAGACAGAAGAAACCTTAGAGTAGGAAAAGTTGTTATAAATAGAGATTGGAATTATCTATGGGGTTAATTATTCAAGAAGACATGGAATTCCTTAATATATATGCGCCTAATGATATAATGACAAAATATTTGAGGTAAAAACTGATAACAGTATAAGATGAAATAGAGTTCACTAATGTAGTTAGAGACTTTGGTACTTATATATTAGAAATGGATATATTCAGTCAGGAGAATCAGTGAAGATGTAGTCAAACTTGACAACACCACTGATCAACTAGGTTTAATGAATATCTATAAACTGTTTCATCTGATAAAAGAATACATATATTTTGCACGCTCACATAATAGGATTCACCAAGACAGAAACTTCTGGACGAAAAAACATACCTTTACCATCC
>PVKS010024324.1:0-31204 GCA_004027875.1 Aplodontia rufa
ATTTGCATTTCCCTTATAGCTAATGATGTAGAGCATTTTCTCATATATTTGTGGCCTTTCAGGACTTCCTCTGGTGAGAAGTTTCTTTTTAGATCCATAGCCCATTTATTGATTGGATTATTTGTAAGTTTGGTGTTTAGTTTCTTTAGTTCTTTATATATTCTGGATATTAGCCCTCTGTCCGAGGTGTAGCAGGCAAAGGTTTTCTCCCATTCTGTAGGTTGTCTCTTGATGCTCTTGACTAGATCTTTAGCTGTGCAAAAACTTTTTAGTAATTGCATCCCATTCATTTATTCTTGATTTTACAGCTTGAGCCATGGGAGTTTTGTTAAGGAAGTAGCTGCCCGACTCCTATATGCTGTAATGTTGACCCTACTTCTTTTTCTAGTAAGTTTAAAGTTGTTGGCTTAATATCCAGGTCTCTGATCCATTTTGATTTAATTTTTGTGCAGGGCGAAAGATAAGGATCCAGCTTTAGCTGTCTACATATGGCTGTCCAGTTTGTCCAACACCATTTGTTGAACAGGCTATGTTTCTTCCACACTAAGCATTAAGATTTTTGAGACTAAGAATTTAAACTTTCAAAAATTATCTGTTTTAATAGAAAGCAGCTTAAAATCATCATTCACATTGTTAGGCAAAATGAAGAAAACAACTATTTCATTTTGTTACTAGTACTACTAAATTTTACCTGTATTAATTTTATCATAAAATACATCTTTCACCAACAAAATGAGAAAAATAAAAATTTTCACATTTTGTCTTTTTCTTTTATTGATAATTACTATTTCTTACTATTTCCCTGATAATAGTCAATGCTTCAAATTCCAATTTCAAAAGCTTCCAATTCTTAGGAAAAATACAATCAACTCTCAAACTTTCTGTTGCCTTTACAATTTTTGCCAGAAGTGCAAGTGATGAGTGAGAAATAATCTCTGTGTCTATGTGGCATTTTTCCTTTTATCAGGGTACTCACCCTCCAGTCTGATGGTGTCAAAATATTACTTTCTCAAGTAATACACTTGGACAAGCAGCACTTTGGGCAATTATTTTGCTGTGGTTATTCTGAATACTATAGAAGTGATATTCATAGATAAATTTCACTTTACGGAAAGTTTTAACCAAATAATTATTCAGGGTATGGTAATATAACTTAAGACATAAAATAAGAGCTACTGTATAAAACAAATACTACTATTTAGTGATTTATACAACAAATTATGTTGAAATTTTAAATAGTACTTTGAAGTTGAGGAAGAAAATAGGTTTATAATCTTATTTGTTTTTGGATGGTGTAGGATAGAATCCTACAAAAGATTGATTAGGAAAGCATGCACAGAATCACATAGCAGATGGCTTTGAATAAAATATCAAAGATTGCTACAGGGATATAGCAATATGGCTCAGTGTCACCCTGCCTCTCACAGGCTTTTCACCAATGTGTATCTTATTATTTAAATACATTTGATATCTAACAAGAGATTAAAATTCAATCCAACTCATAGAGTGTTATTAATAATCTTATAAGATGAATCTGAAATTTACCTTTGTGCAGAAAAACCTTAATTGTTTAAAGTAACTGATGTAACACAATTGAAATACTTAGATTAAATATGCACAAATTTAGAAATAACAAACATATAATTTAGCAGTTGAAAATGTCATTTTGTGCTTGCTGTACAGATAGTTTATTCATCATTTAACAACATGGTGCCATATTTAAACACACATGAACCAATTAGCATAATAAAACATTTAAAGATGGAGAATATATTTAAGGAATTAAAAAAAATGACTCACCATTTCTTATAAACATTTGGTTTTCATTCTGATATGCAGGAAAGAATGAGAAACCCTTTCATGACATCCAATATTTGATTATTTAACCAATGGCATTAAGGAGACACTCTACTAATCACATGTGTATCATTAATCAAATCATTCTGTGATATTTTACCTAGTCTATTAAATGCATCTTTATTGTATAATTGCCCATACTAAAATCCACCAATTACTAATATCATAAAGGCATTCCTGGTTAATGGTTTCTCTTTTAACAGACAGTCTGTTCATTGCTAAAACTTCAAAGCTCTTAGAAATTTCTATTTTGAGACTGTCGCTGAAAAATATTGGTGCTAGGTTACCAATTCACTGTTAACAGGGAAATAATTTTCTGTCCAAATGTAGCTCTTAACAGAATCTTGGAAAAAACCTCTAGTAAGAAAATAATTTAATATCAGTATGGATCTAAAAACATGATTTAATTTTTTTTGCTATGTAGAAAGAGAATCCTTTGGAAAGGGATAAAGGATTTAGGAAACAATTCTGAATGTATTAAGTGTGTACTTAACAATTTATTCATCTAAGTTATCTATCAAAATATATATTTCTCAAATTGGACACTATAACACATACATCTAATCTCAGCTACTAAGGAAACTGAGGCAGGAGGATCACAAGTTTAAGACCAGTCTGAGCAATTTAGTGAGACCCTATATCAAAAATAAAATTTAAGATGAAGGCCTGGGATGTAACTCAGCAGTAGATCTCTTGCCTGGCATGTTTGCAGCAGTTCATTCAACCCTCAGTACCACCAAGAAAAGAAAAAAGGAAAATATATAAACATCTATTAATTTATTTCCCTATGAGTGTAAGTATTTGCATGTGTGTAGAGAGACAGAGAGAGAGTACAGAAAGATACACAAAAATGGATATATCTTATCCTCAAAATCAAGGACCAAAGTCAACCAATGGAGTGATTTTAGTTTCAAAAAACAATATTACTCAATTGAGCCATTTTAAATGGTACCCTCGAAATCATATAGTATAAAGTTGCCCCTACTTACTGTTAAGTAATTGAGTTGCTTCAGGGAAAACTTAGTTCATTTGACTTCTCAAAAGATCTATACCTCAGAAGAAAACAATGCATCTGATAGACGTGTAAGAAAAAAACTAATGACAAGTATGTTAAACGTTAATTGTTCGTATCCTTTATTGTTCTTTGTTGGCATATCTTCTTTATTACACTATAAGAATAAAGAGCACAGGGTAAATTTAAAAGTACAGAAACAACACTAAATCCCTGAGTTACAATGAATCGTAGAACCCTTTATTACACATTAGAATCAACTGAGGAGCTTTAAAATGCTGTTTTGGACCTCACCTCAAGAGACAGTGACTTCTTAGATCTGGGATGAGGCTTGGCATTGGGACTCTCAACCACCCCTAGCGTTTCTAATGTGCATGCACAGTTGAGCTCCATGAAGGTACAACAGTTAAGTTTCACAGATACTTACACATTATCAATATTGCAGGAACTTAGTAGTTTATACAGCTCCATCCTTTGCCCAGAAACATTTAGCCAGCTTTGAGCAAATTCTTCCACATGCATATACACAAATATTATTTCTTCCATTTTAAGAAACACAATATCCCACCCTGCATTTCAGTTAGTGTGAGATGGAAGTTTCCTTGAGACTTCAGCACATCTGTTTTTGGTTGGGTGACAACTCAAGTTCAATGATACAGCATTTTATATAGACTCTTAACCTTGGGGGACGTGAAACCCTGAAAGGAACCTTTCCTATCAGAATATCGGTCATTAATGAGAAATTTTCTGGTTCTGGAATCTTATTCCACAGCTGTGGAACCTGAAGGGCAAAGGGTAAATTGCTTGCTAAAGAACACATAGCCAATAAGGATTAGAGCCCAAGTGGCAACATAATTTTTATGGATTCTACTGAATTGGTCTTTCTAGCATCACATCTTTCCAATTCTCTTTCTTAACTTTTTTTTGTCATTATTAGAGATGAAAAACAAAATGATAATTTATATTGATATGAACCTCCATAAAACTGCTTAAAAGAGGTATTTCATTTTCAAAGGAATAGGACAAGAGAAAGTGGTTTCTGAATAGTTAAAATATCTTAAGATTTTGTATAATAACAGAAAGATATACTAAAATCCAAAGACATGTATCATCAAACATGAATCAAACAGTCGTAACCTAGCCTAAGGAGTCGTGACCATTGCATGCAATGTGGTATGCCTAAAAAGGATCTTCAAACATAAAAAGCATATTTAGTAAAAATTGAGGAAATTTGAATAAATTATAATTGTCTTCAAATAATAATAATGTATCAGTATTTTCTCATTAATTGTAACAATTTTATCATATCATTGTTTGGATAAACCTGAGTGTGGGGCTTTTGGGAACTCTTTGCACTATCTTCACAATTATCCTGCAAACCTAAAACTATTCTAAATTTAAAAGTTTTTAAAAAATGTAATCATATCCACCAATAAAATGGTCTTATTCAAAAAATATTTCTTATCTTCAAATTCAGAGAGTAACAACCAAATCAAGGGATTGTGATACAGAATAAAAAGGTTTGACCATGATAATATTTTAATTTACGAAGATTTAAGATAAATGAACTAATCCACCAACCAAAAGGCAATAACAACCCTAATTCTTTGGTACATATACATAACCTAATCCTCAATTCTATAAATTTTGTTATCAACATTTACTCCACTTGGACATTAGATGGCGCTCATGCTCACTTTACCGAGCACATGGGGTCATTAGTATCAGCAATAGGTCTCAACTGGAGATGTCTGGAAGTTTTGACCCAGTAATACATTTAAGGTAAGTTGTGAAAACAAAATCAACCCCCCAAAAAGGCTAAAAAAAGCTTGAAATGGGTGGCAAAATTCAAACAATTAATAAAACTGGATATTAAGAAACCACTAAGTAAGATTTACAAACCCCAAAGGTTCCAATGGAGCGCTTCAAGACATCTCATACCCACTGAAACTGTGTACATTACTGCATCCACAGTATCTACTGGCCTCTCAGAGGAATCCACAAGCTGCCCAAATTTTGAGAACCATTACTTTAAGATTACTTTAAGTACTAAATCATTTATTTATCAATGAATTTTGCTATTTGTAGACAATCTTAAAATATTTGTTTTTTGAGTGAATGAGAAAATGAATTAATGAGTAGAATAATGAATGAAAAGAATGTCTACACTAAGTACAGATGTCATTCTCTCTCCTCTCTAAATACTTGCAGCATCATTTTTAACATTTAAGGCATTATATATTCATTTATATTTGTGTCCATCATCAGTATTTGCAAACTAAATATAAGAACATTTTAACAAGGTATTTTAAATCAATGCATTATACCCAATCCTAACTGCTTGCCACGTTATTTCAGTCAGTAATAAAGGAAGCTCATCTTACAGCAAATTATGTTTAGATCTTTCAACATATGGCTAAAAATTAGAAGAAAAACTAATTAATAACCACGCAGAGAAAAAAAAAGGAGGGGGCTAAGATACCTACTCAGAACTCAAATTTGTTCTTTCAGGGCTGCTTCAAAAAGTCATCTGATTTCACTAGGGTTGTTTTGTTTGTTTTAACCTAGGCTTTACGGAAAGAACTCTCAAGTTTTTATAGCATTTATTTGTGAGTAGCAAGTCATTGATCCTATCAAAGACAAAAGAAAAAAAAATAGGAAACTTCCTTGTTCAAAAGAGGACTTGCTGAGTGAAGAACCCACAAAGTCATCATCAAAGATCAATTGTGTGTGTGTGTGTGTGTGTGTGTTGCACACGATGTCAATTTTCAGGACTGTTTTTGCACATAGAACTCCAAAACAGCTAGGACTGAGTTGTTCTGTGTTGGCTGTTACTCCCTCAACACATGAAATGCAGAATAACAAATCTGTAGTATTAGTCAAATCACTATCTTTTGTTAATAAATGAATTTCTCAATATTATTTAAGCCTAAATTCTGTAAATGCCTTTATTTTGTTTATGCTGGAAGAATCTGTAGTTCTCTTGCTCTTGCTTTTATTTATTTATCATTTTATTTGGTGCTGGGAATGGAACCCAGGACCCCACACATACAGATAGTACTCTACCACTGAGCCATATCTCCAGTCCCTCTCTTGCTTTTGAGTATTGCTTCATACACCTTTGTATATCAGAACCATATGTTCTTCACGTTCTGAGGAGTTCTTGCTCAAACTGTGGTTTAAGACTTGGAACTTTAACCTTCATTTGGAAAGCCAGTGTTCTAGTCCTGGGTACATAGCATAAGCATACCAGCTGCCTTAAGTGAGTCATTGCTAATTTCTGAGCTTTCATATCTCCACTTATAAAATGGGGATAATATAGCTAATCTCACAGTATAATTGTGAGGATGACTAATTATTTTCATTGTTACCCCTAGTATTCCATAGAGTACTTATAATGTGGGATGAGTCCATACATATATTATCTCATTCAATTTCATTATCTCACTTAATAGGTTATCTGCCACACAGTTGTTCTCTGGTGTCCTTAGATACACCACCTCCAAGTATATATGCAGATTATATGGATTATGCTTATTTAGAAACCTCCAACGATTGATGTTATTATTTTTTTATGAATAGCAATTTTCATAAGAGAAATTTAATTACATTATGAATTTCTGCCTTACAGGGATTGCAGTCCTAATTATTTAAGAAATCTTTCATTTTGGTAGAGAACTCTTCACATTCTCCTATTTCTACCTACCTTCTTACTGACATTAGTTATTACAATTCTAGCTATATATATAGGACTACATGATACCTAAAGTTATCATAAATATTTTACATAGTTCTGATTTAAAATGTATTTTTTGAAAGTTACTTTAATTAGGTAAAATTCTTATCAAAATAAACATCAAACCATGGAAGAATATAACTTTAAAGTATAAATTAACACATTTCAATATGTAATTATATCTTGCCACTATATTAATAAAGAGAATGGCCCCATCAATGGGGATTAGTAATGTCTCATGCATTTTTAAATGAATAAAAATGTTAAAACACTATTTTATAAGGTTAAAAGGTAGTCAGTGAAAGATATTTGTATATTTAATTAAATACCTGAAACTCTAGTGATGACCACACTGACAGCTGTGGCCCCTAGCTTTGTTTTCCTTTTGCCTTTAACATATGCTTTCATGAAGTGGAGTATACTCGGGTTGGAGGGAAGCTGTACATAGTAGATCTTATGTGTATAATTCCTTTTTTTCAATGGGGAGGTAGGAGCAGACCATAAATTTCAAGCACTATTAAGGGCTTTTGAAGTGCTTCTGAAAGTTATCAAGAACATGAAATTGACCATGTCTATCTTGTATACTGTGATAATCCTACCTCCTTCCCAGTGCCTGGCATGTGAAAAACAGTCCCATAAATACACATATGTTGGGTATGTCTGTAAAACTTAAGTAGTACACTGACAAATTTCTGTTTTAAAATATTAAATATGCTACAGAACAGAGAATAAAGTTAGACTTTGGATTGGGCAATAAATACAGCAGGTTAAAAGAGTTTTCAGTGAAAACTGAGTGACAATGGTGAATGGGAAAATATCTGATTAGAGAGATATATACAGGAGGCAAACTGAAAATAGTTGGTGACTGAGATAGACCATGTTATACAAAGGAGTGCCCCACACTTGGCTTAGTGTGTTGGATGTCATGGATTGAAATTAAGCCTAAAGGAGAAGGAACATGTTCTCTCTCCATGGGAGGAAGGCAGTGGGAGATTCTGAAGTAATTTTGAATTTAAGAGTTAAATTTGAACTGTGAAATACTTAAGGTGGTTCTAGAGGCCAGGGTCATGGTGGACTTTCCAAAGGATTTGTAGCATGGGGAAAATAAGAGTTAGATGAATATTTTTGGAGCATAAATATTTAAGAAATTCATAATGTAAAAACCAAAATCCTAAAATGAGGTCAAGAGGATGAAGTTTTAAAGCAGACAATTTGGAGTTGTAGGTCAGAGCAAACTAGAGGGATAAAACTAGGAAGCAAGAGAGGTGTAGCGATCAAGGGATGAAGAAAGAGATGGGGGAAAAAAGGATGCTAAAACAAACCAAAACAGAAAGAGGCTAACATTCATGCTGTGATAAGCAGGGTCAGGGACACATCTTGACAACAGGAGACCTGTGAGAAGCAGCCTCTCTTGAGATTTTCCCTGCTCGGAGTCTCTGAACCAGGCTCACTGACTGTCAAAGAAAATCCAGCCACTGGCATTTTTCCACATTTGCAAGATGAGAACATGCAGTGGGTTACATGAGCTTCTCAGTTAGATGACCTTAGTCTCTTGATCTTGGAAGGAAACCACAGACATTCTTAATTTCTTAAATGTCTAAAGAATTTTCAATCTACTGAACACAGCCCTAAAGGTCACATTTTTGAATTGTTCCTTTGCCCCAGTCATTTAAAAAGAATTCAACTAAAAGGAAAATATACAAACTTATGGAAAAATACCCCATATTTCTTTAAAATAAAAGGAAAATCAACTTTTCAGAAATGAGAATTTGTATACTGAACTCACTTCGCAATTATCCTGCCAGTTCTGCTTCAGAAATCCTCTCTAATTGGCTTTCCTTCTCCATTCTTGCTGTTCCTACCTTACCTGGTACTCTTGTTCTATGACCTGGACTACCACACTAATCTCCTAGCTTATGTGTCTAGCCTATTCATCCTTCAAACTTCTAGTACCTAACTGGTAAACAGTTCTTTGTAAACTTTTATCTGAAGAGTTAGCATCTCCCAATGTTTCCTAATTTATCAATGAATGAAAAAATGCCTTTGTAAGGAAATCGCTTCCTACCAGTCTGATTCCTTGCAAATGTCCCATCTCATGTGACACTCCTCCTGCCTTTGTAACTCTTACTCTTAAAACACTATTTGCCATGTTGTTTTCAAAATTTCCTGAATAACTTCACATTTCTGGGCTCCCACACTTGCTGTTTCTTCTGCTTATGCTGTCCTCCCTACCTTACATACCTGACAATTTCCTCCTCAATCTATAAATCTGCAATGCTCTCCTCACATTTCCACTCTATGAAGGCTCCCTTGACTTTGTCCACTCTGCCCACTTTAACCAGCCAAAATTTATCACTCCACCCTCTTTGCTATCTTGGTTTCTTATACAGTCCTCTTTTGTAGAACATAAAATAAAAATAATAGTTGATTTTGAAAGTCTACTGAAGAAAAATAAATCAAAGGGAGATCAGTAGAAGAAAGAGAACAGGTGTTGCTACCTCAGGCGTCCCTGAGGGCAGGCAGGACAATTCGGACCAGCTGGATTGTCCCCTGGGGCCGAACAGGAGGGCGAGTGCCACCGCCTAAGTCTGGATCCCCCTCGTTGGAGACCCCTGTCTGGGCCGGGGAAATGAGTCAGTCACACACAGTGGGTGGCAGCTCAAATCTGTTTATTTCCAAGGCATACGGATTTTTATTGAGAGGGGAGATAGCTAAGGATCCAATGGTGAAGCGGCAGGTCGACTTATCCCAGCCAATGAGGGACTGCTATGTTGGTGTTGTCAGCTATCACCAACCAGGAGGTAGTTTAAAGGGATACAGAAAGAAAGAGGGAGCAGCCCTCAGGCACGTGCTCTTTTTTTGCTCAGAGCGCATGAAACATGAAATAGGAAGCTTAAGAGGGGAAGAGGAACTGTCTTGGCGTCCGGCGAAGCGTTTGTCTTTTGCACAGTGCCCAACAAACACGGGATGGGAGGAACTGAGGGAGCAGGAAAGTGCTGGGGAGGGATCCTGGCCTAATTATAACTTTATATGTTTTGCAAGTATGAATATGTAACAATAAATGCCATCATTATGTACAACTATAATATACCAATAAAAAATGTGGGAAAAAGTCTACCCAAAAGATCGGAAACTCATCTCTTTGGAAATCCAAGTAAATCATCAGAAAGCCTCAGATTCACAATGCCACAGCATCAAATACTTCCAAAACTGTTAGCCTAAGAATAACACAGAACACAAGCCATGTGGATGTGCAGATAGAGAACAATAATCTAAGTTGGCTGACTAGTTCCCTATCCAAACCTTGCAGCATGTGTGGTTTGAATGTGTACCTAAGTGAAAACACAGCTACTGCATATAAATACTCTGAGCTTTCTTCTAGATAGTTACAACTGGGGTGCAAATTTTACAATTATAGAGGATGGATATTATGCCATTGTGCATATTATTATTGTTGTTTGCACATTTACACTTCATGTAACTCTATATTCATTGAGAGAAGGGTCTGTGTCTATTTATCTTTGTGTGAGAAACAGCAGATGTTTAATAAATATTGGACAAATGAATAAACCAGGTAAATGAAATAAAATTACAATGCTTGCATAATTACAAAATGCTCATTCCTTTCTCCCCTACTTTTGAGAAAAATGACAGTCTATGTCTTTTTATTTATGAAAAGCATGACTGCTAAAGGAAAATATTTTCTTCATTGGTGTTTGTTTTATTTACTTATTCATTTATCCACAGAATATTTATTGAGTTCCCAATAAATACACACTGTATACTGTTGTAGGTTTAGGGGGACAGAAATAAATAAGATTGTGAGGCCTCTATACTTACGGTATTTAAAATGGAGACATAATAAGCAAATAAACAAAAATCTCATATTACCATATATTCATGTTTTTGAAATATATTTTTTAAAACCTGGGAAGGAATTAGGAGAAGATATGGAGGGTTGAAGCTGGAAGGAAGAGTTGGTGGTGTGCTCTGAATTGTTGCCCCCTTCACAGTATAAACTCTGAGCTTTGCAGCTTCAGATTCTGAAGGCTTTCAAATCCTTGTGGTTTTTCCAATCCCTGGGTAAAAAACATTGCCAATCTAATGACTTAATTTTCTTCTTAATTTCTAGAGGACAAGTGTGTGACTCTACAAGTGAGCAAGTTTGCCAGAAAACTCAGAGGTGTATTTAAAAGATCTTAGCTAGGAAAATTGAAGGGAAGTGATAAGGATATAAAGCTCTTTAGTGAGAGTGCTCTTTAGAAATTTAGGAACATTTAATTAGAAACCATTTTTTGCACAAGCCACCTTATTACTGTAAAATCAGCAGGGAAAAATGACTTATTCAATGACTATATGCACACACACACACACACACACATTTTTTAATCTTACCTGTCAGAGTGGCCACACTAATTAAGCTAGGCTAGGAACAGTGAAAATAGTTTGATAGTTTCTCACAACAATTCTATAATTTGGAAAAATTTCCCCTATACATGTCCTTCAATATCCAACTCAAGGATCACATCTTCCAACAAGTCTTTGACCTCTTCTCTCAAGACGATCAGACCTTCATTTCTCAGTTCCTCTAGACCCTATCTATACTTCAACTGGTTCAATGATCACAATGACTTTTAATTACATTGCTACATAAAGTTAACTTCCTAAGACATCTATCAACATTTATTGTATGAAATTGAATATTTAATGATTCTTTGACCTATCAGAAGGTATTCAAATACCAAGCAGCTTTGCTCTGACCAGGGGAAGACTTTTCCAGTTCCCAAACCCTAGCACCAGAGAGAGGTACAACTGGAGGCCTGGGACTCTAACCAGCATCAGAGCACCACACCATAGGCAGGTACAGAACTTTCAAGGGACTGACAAAGGAAAGAGGTGGATAGCAGCCTTAATAGTTACAACCCACCCCCATTATGCTCCTTTTTACCTCTTTTTATCTTGGTGCAAATTAAACTGTTAGCACCTCTCTCTCTCTCTCCCCTGCTTTTTATCTTGGTGCAAATTAGCTAACCTTAGGATCTCTCTCTCTCTCTCTCATTCTCTCTCTCCCTCTCCCTTTCTTTCTGCCCTCTGCAGTGCCTCATCCACTTACCCAATCTTCCTCCCTTCTTTCTTCTGGTACTCAATTAAGATAATAATGTTACTAAATAAACTAATCATTTAATCTTTTCCACAATTTTATTATAGGCATTTAACTGAATTTGAGGGACTGAAGAGAACAATTGCAACAAACTTTTGTTTTCACAAGACTGCATACTATGAGACTCAGCTGAGAAGAGACTACAATAAATAGGTCTCAATAGCTTCTCTTAAAGATGGGCTCATACTGGGATCATCAGAGCTCACACTCTGAATTAAAATAGTACTATACAGAAATCACCCAACCTACGACCCATAAGAAAAGAAGCTCACAAATAAAACCTTCACTTAAAAGAAGAAATCAGAACAATACTGAAAAATGGGCAGACATACAAACAATATAGGTTAGAAGAAGGCTCAGAAGCATAAATTAATGGTCTGCACTATCTTTTCAATGAAATAATTTCAGAAAATTTTCCAAACTTTAAGAACGATCAAAAACAACATGGTACTGGCACCAAAACAGACATGAAGTCAGTGGAACAGGATAGGAGACACAGAGACAAAAATCACATAATTACAGTTACCTCATACTCAACAAAGGAACCAAAAACATAAATTGGAGAAAAGATAATCTCTTTAACAAATAGTGCTGGAAAACACTTGAAATACATATATATAGTAGAATGAAACTCAATCTATATCTCTCACCCTGCACAAAACTCAACTCAAAGTGGATCAAAGATCTAGGAATTAGACCAAAAACCCTGCACCTACTAGAAGAAAATCTATGCCCAACACTCCAAAACATTGGCTCAGGAACTGACTTCCCAAACAAGACCCCCAAACTGCAAGTAGTAAAGGAAACAATTAATAAATTGGATGGCATCAAACTGAAAGGCTTCCTCAAAGCAAGGATACAACTGAGAGCATGAAGAGAGAACCTACAGAGTGGGAAAAAAATCTTTGCCTCTGGCACCTCAGATAGGATATTAATATCCAAGATATACAAAGAATTTAAAAAACTTAATACCAAAGCAAAGCAAAACAAAAAACCCCCAAATAACCCAATCATTAAATAGGCCAAAGAACTAAACAGACAGACACTTATCAAATGAAGAAATACAAATGGTCCACAAATATATGAAAAAATGTTCAACATTTCTAGCAATTAAAGAAATGAAAATTAAAACTATACCAAGAATTATTATAGTGTGGTTAATTATGTTCTTGAAATTGTATCATGTACACACAACGGAGTACTACTCAGCCATAAGGAGGAATAACATTATGTCATTTCAAATTGATAGAACTGGAGAATGTCATACTACGCGAAATAAACCAGTCTCATAAAACCAAAGCTCAAATGTTCTCTCTGATATGTGGAAGTTAATTCAAAATAAGGAAAAGAACAGAGGAATAGACAAAGTTGAAGGAAATGGAGGAAGGAGGAATGAAATAGGGAAAATTCATGAAAGGAATCATACCTAACTTTCTCATGTTCATATAAAAACACCTAATAGTGAAAAATATATATATCATTAAATTTAGAAAACTATTAGTAAATAACAGATCAATAAATCAGACAGAAGAGATTGGGGTGGTGGGGGAGAGGAGGGTAAATACTGGGGATAAAATTAGAATAAGTTATACTGCATGTTTTTTATAAAATGTCAATGATTAGCCTATTAAGTTTATCTAAAAAGAACAATGAGTGGGACAAAGGGAGGGAAAGAGGAACTGACTTTAAACAAGGTACACTCCAAGCTTTTATGTCATTGTATATCCTATTGTTACACATCTGTATATATAAATGTATAACGCACACACACACATACATATACATACAGGGATACAGGAGTGGGAGGAAGGGTGGGGAAAGGGAAAATCTGGAGACTGAATTAGAACAAATTAAATTCCATGCTTTTATAATTATACATTGTATAATCTTATGTCATGTATACCTTTCAAAATAACCAAACACTAATTTTTATTTAAAAAACACTCTCACTTTCCTATCACACTCACCTGCTACAAGATCACATGTAGAAATTTAGTCTCTTGAGAGAAAAATACCATAGGAACAGAAAATTCATATTTGGAATAATCACAGGCAATTGACATCTAAGTTTATTTATTATATTTTCTTTCAGCATTATAATGCTTTCTTTAACACATATTTCCCAGCAAAGTAACTTATCAGCCACCAAACATTTCTATTCAAGCTTGCCAAAAGGACTTACACATGTTCTAAATCAGTGTTTGTTAAACTGTTGGCTATAAACTTTTAGTGGGTTGTAAGGTTAATAATTTTAATTTTTACATTATTATTATTTTGTGTTAATTATATGTACCTTGAATATACATAGACATATGTGAGTACTCTGGGTCAGAATAAAAAACGCACTTATTATGAATTGTAGTCCAAGTATTTGAAAGCTGTTTTTCTGTGGAGCATGAATGAGCTAAGCATGTTTAGTGGATATGTATGATCGTACATATTGACAAGGAGCTGTAAATAATATTTCCTCAAGAATTTAATTCTCTAAACACTGGCTAAAGCCTCAGTCTTTCTTTCAACCTTTCCATTATCATTAGTACCTCTTTAAAGTTAAAAGAACATATAAAGATCATTTCTAAAGTGTTGAATTTTTGACTGTGATGCTTATATTCTTTTATCAATAAATTTATTCATTAGATGAATATTCAGTAAAGTCACAAGTTTTGCTGGATATTGTGCTAATTATTGTGGATATGCTGGATAAGAAAATTACCATGTTTCTTTTCATTACAGAATATGTATTTTAGCATAAAAAGCAATCAAAAGCAATAAAGTCGATAGCAGTACAAAGTACTCTGGGGTATGTAAAGTGTTGATTTTTATTAAAATGAGACTTAGTTTTAAGTCTAGTTTATGATATTGGCTGTTTAGTAGACTGAAGACACAAAAGACTGACCCTAAGGGAGGTAGCTCTACAAAGTCTACAAACAACATTTTTTCTCACATGCATCAATTAGTAGTAGAGGACAAGCCATTGACACTGGGAAGAGAGATGGAGCTTGGACTGGGAACCTAGTCCTCTTGACCAGTAGGAAATAATAAGGATGCAGAGTGTTACGGTTTAGATACAAGGTGTATACCAAAAGCTCTGTGTTAACACAAGAATGCTCAGATGTAAAGTGATTGGATTATGAGAGCTGTAACCTAATTAGTCCATCCTAGTTTGAATGGTCAAGGATTAGGTGATAACTGAGCAGACAAGACTGGAGTGGGTAGGTCGCTGGGGGTGTGCCCTTGAAGAGTGCATCTTCCTGGCAGCCGCATCCCCCACTCTGTCTCTGCTTCCTGACCCTGCCATGAGTTGAGCAGCTTTCCTCCACGAATTCCATCCACCATGACAAGCAGCCTCACCTTGGGGCCCAGACCAATGCAGTTGGCCGTCTATGGACTGTGAGACCTCTAATACTGCAAGTACCAAATAACTTTTCCCCCTCTAAGATGTTCTTGTTGAGTATCTTGGTCATAGCCACACAAAGCTGTCTAACATATGTTAGAAGGAGGAAACATGAAATAGGATACCCACACCTAAATATGAGAAGCAATCAAAGAGCATCTTTGTTAGAAATGGTATCAGTCCTCTCTTGAAAATGAATTCACCAACTCCTCCTGGAGAATAATCTTCAAGCTCCCAGAGATTCTGAAATATTGAGCCACATATAAACTATAGACTCTCAGTAGTCAGTCATACTTTACAACTCTGGATGTGAGTAGGGAACAAAATATTTCCTAACTGCCTGCCATCCTATCACTTCAAGACAAATACATATTAGTTCTTTTTTTTTTTTGCCTGCAAAATGAACAATAAATGAAGGATGATTTAATAGTAATGAATATTTTATAGCACTTTTCAATTGTGCTTTTGACTAATTCACCTTCTAAAGAACATTAAGTAGGTTTATCATTATTCTCAGAGAAAATTCAGAGTTGACATGACCCACACAGGTTCATAAACCCAGCAATACTGGAGCAAGAAGTAAAGCCTTTGCATTCTATATCCTTTGCCTTTTGATTAAACTGATGGGCTTCTCCACTTGAGAGAGAACAGAAGAGCAAACATCAAATAAACACTTTTTTAAATCTCATATATTTGCTTTTGGCCTGCCTTGGTCATAATACTAAGAATGGGTGTTGGAAGATGGTTATGGGCAGGCCAAGGGTGTTAGGTGAGGTAAGCCCTGCTTTCTGCTGTAGTAAACACACCAAATTTAGCTCCTTGAACTCTCCAGCAGATGTGACTGAAATAGCATCTGTCTGGTTTGTCCAAAAAAGCACTTCTGCACACTGTTGCTGACAGGGTATCTCCTTGTTTTAAAAAGGCAATGGAGGAAGCAGATGTGTTGCAGGGAACTGGTCAGAATCTTGGAATATTTCCCTGCTAGATTTTTATTTTCCATGGTTGGTCACAGAGCAATGATGTGATTAAATAATATTCAACCTTATTTTTAGTCACCAGACTCATATTAGATTGTTTTCTCTGCTTGAAATGCTAACACACTTGTGCTTCTTCTATGATGGTTCAGTGTCAACTCATTCATGCCCAGCTAGAAATGACTACTCACTCCTCTCTTTATATCTCCTGAGGATCTTAGAACATTATGATATCACTTTCAGGTCTAGTTGAATGACCTCAGAGAGGAAAACATGTCTCCTTTAACTCTAGGGTCCTCTGTGGCAGTGCTGTCCAACAGAAAGATAATGCAGACCAGAGATGTAAGGCACATATACAATATAAATTTTAATAGGTATATTAAAAATCTAATAAAATTGAAATTCATTTAATAACATTTTATTTAACCAGATCCAAAATATCATCATTTCAGAAATGATAAAATTAAAAACTGTTCATGACTTTTAAAACATTATTCTTTTAGGAAGTCTTGTATTTTCATTTAAAGCACATTTCAACTAAGACTATCCTTATCTAAAGTGCTGAATAGCACTTGCATCTAGAGGCTGCCACATTGACAGTAGCTCTAGAGTTGCACACTACTTATACATGAGCTGGGGAGCTCACGTTTTTATAGAATGGAAACGATAATGCAGTAGGACGATCAGCAAGGTGTGATGGCACTGTATATCACAGGAGAAGGAAGAGGGAACAATAAAACAATCATGAAAGCAAAGTGTTGAAGAATTGATTCTGTTGCTCCACTACGAGAAATCAAGAAATTATTAGAAATAGGAAATTCTGAGACATGAAAATAAATGGTGACACATTTTACATCCTTGTCAAAATTATTCCCGAAGAAACAAATACAAGGCTTTTAACAAAAGTGGGGTGTTCTACTAACAGTACCAGTACACAGATATTCAGATATCACAATGGTGATAATGAGTATGAATACCTGTAGCTGCTCCTTATTTTGCATACACAAGCAATTACCATGAATATGACAGACTGCCATGAAATAAAATGTCACAGTCAAATTCAGTGAATTATTTTAGTTCTTAATCTAGATAACTACTTTGTGAATTTGACATTCATTTGTACTTAAAGCATACAGTGAAATATGCAAAACTAAATGAAATTATGACATTTGTATGCATAACAAGACTGCTCATTTTGACTCTCTCAGACTAATAGATATGTCATTTAATAAATAGAAATGACCCACTCTACCTACTTAGTATTGCTTACCTAGCAATTACTACTTTTCAAATGAATGTTAAGTCACTTTATCACAGTTCATATTGTTATCAAAAGATCAAATAATAAGTGGGGAAAATAAGTATACAGAATTTCAAATGGATGAATTTTCAATAGGCAAAAAATTTTAAGGTTCTGAACTTCAGAAGTGCTCACTACATGAATAGCTGACTGTTTTTGTCTGATGGTTATTAATCTAAGGATTTTCTTCAGGTTCTATTAATAAAGTAAATAAAATGTAAATATATTCTTTTGATCTGTAATAGGTTCCCATTGATGTCACAATATCGCACTGCTAAACTGCTACCACTCAAGCTAAAATCCTGGAAGTGGTCTTTTATTTCTTCCGGTACCTCATCTAATCAAATCATAAGTGCTATTAAGTGTAGATTCATATATATTTGTGTGCCCTCTTCATCTTAAGCTTATCCCCCAATGCTACCAGAATGGTCATTTTTCCCTGCTTGAAAATAGTCATACTCTTTAGCTGGACCACAAAGGTCCCAGGGTTGTGGTTTCTGCTTAGCACATCTATCTTTACTTTTGCAGCACTTGGTTACTTTCCTTTTACTCTGTATGAATTTGTGTTTCATGATGGCCGGTTGAAATTGGTTCCTCCTCTATTCTTTCATGTGCTATGCATATCCTAACTTTTCTGTGCTATAAGCGTGTATCTATATCTTCTACTAATGTATAAGCTTACTCAGGTCAGGGGAAACTATTTTTTTAAAAAATAATCTTTCCTTATTTGCACAGTACAGCACATGGCAGGAGCTTGATAAGGAGCACTCAGTGAATGTTTGCCAAAAAGAATTAAATGTATGAACATCCCCAGAGCTGGATATAAAATTCCAAAATTTAATACAATATTCAGAAACTAAAAGATTGCTCTTTCTTTTTTTGTAATTTCTAGCTTAAGAATCCACCCCCAATCTTAGATGAATCATACTCTAATTTAGAAGTAGGTCAGAAATGAACTACCAAAAAAGATTGTGGATGCACAATATACATCATTACTAAATTATGAGTATACCTATCCATCATCCATTCCTGCACTGAGGAAAGGAGATACATTTTGCTGTCTCTCAGATCTGAAAAGAACATTGAAAGTAAGGAAGTTGAAGAGTGTGTGAGAGCCTTTGGAATCTTCCACTCTAGCAAATATCTTTCTGTGTGCCCATTAAAATAAATGTGTTTTACAAACTACTAGAATGGTTGCCTTTTAACAAAATTTAACATTGTTTTATATGAACTTCCCTCAAGTATATTCTCTGGGATTTATATTTTTTAGGCATTTTAAGAAGACATGCTTCTTCAAACTAATGAGCAGAAAGATTTCCTTGCTATGCCTTACAAAGAGCTTGTCTTTGATACTATTTGAAAAGCAATATAGAATCCATAATATGGAGTGAAAATAGAGCTTGCCAGGACTTCCTTAAAAATTGAAGACAGTAATTTGCCATCATAGAATGATGGGGTCAGAATGAGGGCAGAATTAATTTTATGGTCCATGTAAAAACGGATAATTATATTTCTCATGAAAGATTTTATTTTGGTGGGTACTTGTCGTTGTCCTTGAACTACAATATGCTTATGTGCTACCATTCTAACATTTCCTAAGAGGTTTTCTAAACAAGTATTTTGGTTTTCTTTATTAACCTCCTGAGTATAAACTACTTTATGGAAAATTAATAACTGCTATCTACAACACTGCTAATTATTAAAGAAAAGAAAAAATTTAATAGATTTAAAATAGAGAAAGAAGTTAAATTCACCATGAGCTAACAGGCTCAAATTTACCTCTTCAAAATAGTTCACAGCAGGTGCTACTACGAGTCATTAGATTATACTATTCAGATTGAAAATTATTTACCTCCTGTACTTTTATTTAATGGCAGCTGTATTTATAAGGGGATTAATAAACCTTGGTGATTCTTGGGGAATGTACATTGATATGTGTATACACATAAACTTGTCTCTCTTAAAAAAATAAATGAAAAGTACTTTGTCTAATTGACTCTCTCAAAAATAAAGTGCAATTTATTAGCCATTTTATTATACCACTGTGTATTACCTCTCTCATTAAATTGCATCCCATTTTAAAACAATAAAATCCTATCAAATATTTATTTTAATTACCATCTGTTGCCACATATTATTTCAGTGAATTGAAGCTTTAAAATTCAAATACTTTTTCTGGCATAATATAAACATGGATTACTGTTCATTCCACAGTAATAGGGGCCAAGGAATACTTCCTTCTTAACCACAAACCCATCTATGCAAATAGGGAATAAGTAGTGACTAACCACATAAATGGCTGTCTCAATGTACAACCACAACCACTCTCAGAATAAACTGTATTTGCAGTCTGGGCCTCTTGTGGTCACAGTCCTATCTTGTATCTGGATTACACATTATCTAGAGTTCTTCAAGCACTTCTTAAATCTCATGATAGTTGTGGAATAAATACCCTAGTAAATATGTTAACTATCTAAAGTAACTTCAGTTTATACTCTTTTTATTAGACCTTTGTTCTCAAGCTTGTATATTTGCAATTATTTTGTTAGTCATCCTCAGTGCTGTTACAGAAATAAGTAGTGAATTTCCATCTCCAGTCCCACCATTAAGACAAAGAAACTGGAGCAGGAATGAAAGGGTTAAAATTTTGGCTAGTGGTTCAGGAACTATCTGGGAAAGTAGAATCCATGAGTGAAAGCCACTGGAATCTGAGCAACATTTCAGTGCCTGAGACCCAAGAGGTGATCAGTACTGGGCGGCAGCAGCTCATAGTATGGGGAGAGACAAAAACAAAGAAAAGAAACAAAAACCACTGTGCTAAAATGTCCAAAGGTTGATTCCTCATTCTGCCACATATGATCACATGGTGAGGGCAAGTCACATCAGCTTTTCTGAGCATTTCTTTTATAAAATAAGGAAATCAAGTCATTCTTTATAAGGTTTCTGAGGTGTTCAAAAAGAATAACATTTAACGATCCTCTAACATAATACTTAACACAAAGTAGACTCTCAAGAAATCACTAATGCCAGTACTAATAAAATGATGATTTTTATAATATTTGAATAAATAAGTGCCAATTACAGTCATGGTAGGGAGGAACAAACAATACTCATATCTATATTCTGTATCTCCCTTCTCCTTGCAAATAAAGCTTCTTACTAGTCTAGTACCGAAGTCCACTCAGCTTTAACACTGATCCAAAAACACAGGTGGAAATGTGAGAGCAGAGAATGAGTTTTAATCATTTGGAGTTTGAAAAGCCACATTGCTACATCAAGTGAATCAAAGGACAAAATCAAAAATCAATACTGTGGCATTGTTTATTTACATACAGAAATAGCCACGATTGTGTGGTTTATGGTCCACATCACTGAGGTTGGTGTTGGTAGTACAATACAGAAATTTCAGGAGGAAGGTCTGCTGTTTTGGGATGAGAGAATTTTCCAATGGAACTTAGGGAGAAGCATTTATAGAAGAAGAAATGCTAGGTACCCAGCAAGAAATAAAATGGAACTTGGTTCAAATCATTTTTTTACATTCTGTTACACAAACAACACAACCACAGCCTTTTGAGAACCAAAAGATGCTTTGTGAAGTAACAAGTGTGGGAAATGCTGTGTTAAAAAGTTAAATGTTTAGACCCAGCAAAGACATAACAACACATAATCCAGGGCAACCATAGACCTGTAAGGCAGGGAGGGAAGAGGGGAGACGTGGGGGATGGGAGAAGTGGAGAGGATAGGGAGGGATCTAGGAAGATAATCAGCATTGCCGCATACTCTTTACACTCTGCAGAAGTCAAATAATACTTATGCAAGCATTTGATTCTGGAAAATTCACACATATACATATGTGTATGTGTTTATATATATATGTGTGTGTGTGTGTGTGTGTGTGTGTGTGTGTGTGTAGACATTTATATCTGTTATAGGAGTATAATAAAGAAGAACCAAGAGACTAGGGTGTGGGCAATATGGAGGTAACTATGATTTAGGAACATATGCATATCATATTGTTACTTTATATGCATTTATGATTATACAACAACTCAACTCCTTCATAAAAAAAAGTCAAATTTTTAATCTTGAGCCTTTTCAGAACCTTTAAAATGCAGATATCCTTTATGAATCTCCATGTAGTGGGCAACACTTGCCAAAGTTACTCCATCACCAGGCAGTCATTTAACAGGACACCCATGAGGTTGCATGAAGTCAATTTCAAAATTGCTGTTCTAGAAAATCCTTTCTAATGAGAGGAAAGCAACAACTGCCTAAACAGTAACTTGCTAAAGGTGCTTATTACAAACAGTGGTAAGCCCAGCTGTAGAACATTCAGCAGATAGCAAAAGCCATGTGCCACCCTGGGTGTTTGCATTTTTTCCCCTCTACCCACCTCTCCTGGGGTTTTTGTTTGTTTGTTTGTTTGTTATTCCCTAGTCAGTAGAAGATAATTGATTTATGTAGGAAACCTGTAGACTTATATGTGCGTGCACACATGTGTTGCCCCCATGAGATATCCCGTGAGGAGTGCTGGCGTGGGGTTAAGAGTGGAAGATTCAGGAGGGGCTACACACACAGGAGTTCCTAAACACAAAGGACCTCATGGAAAGTTTCAGCTGATCTGAGAGCTGCTGCACCCTGACTTGTTCACTTACCCTTTAACAGGGCCCTTTACAAGACATGTGTCACAACAGCAATGCCTGTGGATTCCCTGGCAGCAATATCCTTAAACACAACATCTGATGGTAGGAAGCAGCAGCCAAAGCTCATAGAGGCTGGGTGGGATTTCCCAAATTCTTAAGTTCTTATTTCCTCTAAAGAAAATGAAGAGATAAAAAAGAATGGTTTCTTTAAAAAAATATTTTGAGGGTAAGGTGGGTGGTTGAATTATTATGATACACCTTCGGAGTATAAAAATTACAGGTAATTTTCTCTTTTCTAAAAGGTGATTATGATAATAGAGCTCTGCTCTGAGGAGACTAAAAGCTCTTTTTCCATGAAAAGTGCAAAGAATCTTAAAACTGGCAACTGTCAAAACAACAATCTGAAACAAATGTAAAATGCCAAAGGATCCTGAGACAGTACACAAGCCAGCTCTCACAGCGGGGTGACAGGCGCCTGTGTGGACACGCATGTGCTGGGCTGATGGACACACTGTTCTCCTCACTGCATGTACGCGAACAGGGACAGCAGGAAACTGAGCTGAGGTAAAAACAGGAGACACAGCACCTCATTATGCAGCCCTTCTGTGTCCCCACCTGCTTGTTCTCTCAGGGAGCTACATGTTCTTTGCCCATTTATAGATTCCAAAATGCTGACAGGTTAGAGTCAGCACCATGGAGTTTGAACCCAAGCAACCCCAATTTCTAATTTCGTAGAAATTCCCTACACTTTTTTAAACTGACCTTGATAGCATGATCATAATTTCTCAAAATTTCAGTTTACAGGTCTAGATCACATGATTTTAATTGTATTAATATACCATCAATTGCTTTCTTAGGTAAACTAATTTAATTACCTTTCAGTCACCATTCTCCAAGTCATGGATCTTAAAATTACGTTAGGGGGTTATGTACAGCATTCTTTAATTAAATAGAACAAAACAGAATGGAATAACACAACATACTATGGAACAGAAAATACCAGATTGCATTGGTTATAGTATAGTTATCTATTATTTCATAAATTTTTGTCCCATGTGCCCAAGAAAATTATGTGTACTTTCCTTTCTTACTGTTGTTCGCAAGAATATAATATTTGAAATGTTTTGGGTGATATTCAGGCATCAAGATTTCCTTTGTTGGGGGCTAGAGCAATGGCTCAGGGGTTACAGTGCTTGCCTGGCATGTGGGAGGATGTTAGTTTGAACCCCAGCACCACACACACAATGAAGTGTAAGGGCAATGAAAACAAGATGAAAAACTAAATAAATTTGATTCTCTCTTTCTCTGTTTCTCACTGTCCCTCTCTCTCTCTTAAAAAAGAAAGAAAGAAAATGAAAAGAAAGATTTTCTTTGCTTTGTGGAATTAATCAGGTTTTATGATTCATGACTAATGTATCAGATCCTCCTGCTGCCCCACTTTGTACTGTGGGCCTCAATGGCCCACCTCTGAGTTCAACTACCTATTGGACAATTCCAGAGGTCTTAGACTCTCTATGCACTTATAACTTCTTGACTTGCTCATGAGGTCTTTTCTATTTTATTTCATTTTATTAACAAGTAATGATTATACCTATTCATGGGCAAGGTGTGATGTTTCAATACATGCGTATATTATGAGGTAACTAAATCATGTTAATTCCCATATCTATCACCTCAAATAAGTAACACTTCTTTGTGGTGAGGAAAATAAAAATCCTTTCTTATAGGCAATATATTATCAACTATTGTCATGCTGTACAACAGAATGGTAGAACTTTTTTCTCAGATCTAACTGAAACTACGTACCCATTGATGTCTCTTTTTCCTGTCCACTTTCACACATTGGCCTCTGGTAACAGTTATTCTATTCTGTGAATTAGAATATTTTAGATATCATACATAAGTGAAATCATATACTTTTGTTTCTCTATGCCTAGCTTCTTTCATTTAATATAATATCTTGTAAGTTTATTCATGTTGTCACGAATATAGAATTTTCTGGGTTTTGAGGGTGGAAGAGTATTATACTGTGTGTATATTTTAATGTGTTCATCCACTCTTGGACAGTAAATTCACTTCTATAGTTTGACTATTCAAAAAAAGGTGCCAAGAACACAACACTGGACAAGATCTTTAATAAAAGGTGGGGGGAACTTGTTAACATATGAAGAAGAATGAAAATGGTAATTAAATGTCATCCTTTCTCCAAGACTCAACTAGAAATAGATTAAAGATTTAAATCTAAGACCCAAAACTGTAAAACTTCTGGAAGAAAACTTAAGAGAAAAGCACTACTATATTGGTCTGGGTGATAATTTCTTGGGTAGGACTCCAAATTTACAGACAACAAAAGCACAAAGAAACAAATGGTATCTGCTTCCTCCTAAAAAGTTTCTGCACAACAAAGGAAATGATAGAGTGAGGAGACAAACCATGAGAGTGGGAGAAAATATTTACAAACCATGTATTAGATAAAGGACTAATATCCAGAGTATAGGAGGAACTCATGAATTACTACAAGAAAACAAATACCCTGTTTAAAACTGGGCAAAGTACTTGATTAGGAAGATTTCAAAGGAAGACATACAAGTGCCCAACAGATAAATTAAAACTGCTCAACATCTCTAGTCACCAGAGAAATGTAAATTAAAACCACATTGAGTCTTGGCAAGCATATGGAGAAAAGGGAATGTTTATACACTGTTGTTCGTACTGTACATTAGTGCAGACATTTTGGGAAAATGTATAGAGTTACTTCAAGAAACTAAAAATAGAATTACCACACAATCCATCAATCTTGTTATTGGATATAAACCCAAAAGAATTAAAATCAGCATGTTGAAGAGATATCTGCATGCTTATGTTCACTGAGCATTATTCATAGAGTTGAGATGTCAAGGGAAAAGGGAGGCACTTGGGAACAAAATCAGCTAAACTATGCATTTTGTGTATAATTATAATGCATCAAAAATAAATAGAAGAGAGTACAAAAACATAGAGGAACAGGATTGGGGGAGGGAGGAGGGAAGGGAAAGGGGAAATACTGGGGAATGAAACAGCAAATTTGTGTTTGTGCAAGTATGAACCCCACTATTATGTACAATTACAACTTACTAATGAACATAGCAATACTTAAAGTGATATGGTATCATCCATGTATTTTTACTTTCACTTGATGTTTATCTAATGGTGCAGAACCAACTGGGATAATTCATCATAGCTTGGAAGTAAAAAGGAATTAATTTGCTTGGGCTATTAACTAATTTAGGACACAGCCAGCAGATATATGTTCCTTTTTTCTTTCTCCAGACAGATATTTTAAGAGGTGTTTATTTGGTTTGGATGGAATGTCCCCCAAAGGTTGAAGACTTATTCACCAACATAGCACTGTTCAAAGGCTGGGCTTTTGGGAAGTGAGGGATCACGAGGGGTCTTACCTTAGCAGTGAATTAATCCACTGAGGGATTCAAAGCTGAATGGATTATTGGGAGGTAGTGGAAACTGTTGGAAGGTGGAACTTCGTTGAAAGAGGTGGATCCCTGGGGATGTGCCTTTGGGGACTATATTTTTCCCCCAGCCCCTTTCTGCTCCCTCCTTCTTGACTGCCAGGAGCTGAGCATCTTTCTTGCACCATAACCTTCCACCATGGTGTTCTGCCTCACCTCAGGCCCACAGCAAGGGTGCCAGTCAACCTTGGACTGAAACTTATGAAACCTTGAGCCAAAAGAAGTCTTTCCTCCTTTTAAGTTGTTCATGTCAGGCATTTTGGTTACAGTGATGGAAAGCCAACTAACATAGCATTCACTATGCTTCTTAGAAGGAACCCCCAGCAGTTTCATGTCCACTTTGCCCACAGCAGCATGACCTTGGGAATGTCAAAAGTCATTATCCTTTCCTGCTTCTCTATATCACCCTTCACCCTCACTCCTGACCCTGCTATCACTTTCTAAGTAAACTACTTATTCTCAAGGTCTTATCTCATATTCTTGAGAATTTACCATAATGTTATACTAAATAGTAAATGGGACAGTAATAACATAAGAAAATGCTGAATGCTTTCATCAGTCACAGCAAAGCTGAAGTTTTAAACAAAAGGCTTTGCTGCAATTAGACACTACAGTATAAATTCAAATTGTATAAAATGCATAATGACACAATTATAAACGAAATGAATTATATATCACTATAAAGGTGATGCTAAATAAGAATGAAATACTTGATTTGTACAACTCCATAACAAGACATTTCCCCTGCGTAGTGGTTATAGCACCATAGTGAATGTACAAAATTTTCTGTATTTTATCTTAAATAAGATCTTAATCAGAAATTCAGTTTTCTTTTTCTCTCCATATATTTCTTTCTTTTACCTTGGGAAATCTTTTCAGGGTGACCTTGAATTATGAGACTAAAAACACAATTAGAGAGTCCTACTTGTCAATCAAATTGACAGCTATAAAGTAAAAATCAGTCATTCTGCTAAAGTATAACTTTTAAGGATGAATTTTTAGCTCAGAAGTTTAATCAGATGAGTGCTTCTTAAATGAAAAGATGATGCCTAGTTAATGCTGTCTATGTGCCATTGTATATTAATCCACACATCTCATTTTAAAGGATACTATCTTAAAAGGATAATGTTGCTGTGTAAAATATATGACTAACCCAAATATTGGGACAGTTCAGACTTTTCTGCTTTGCACTGAAAAGTTTTGAAAATGAGAATTCTAATAACTAGTAAATGGCAGAAATAGCTAATTATTCAACCTTAGGTAACATAAGTGAATTTTGCAAGTAGCTCCTTAGATTTAAGATATTGAAATGTACATTTACCAAAAGGAAGAACATGTTCTGGATATAAAGTCTTGTTAGTTGAGGCAGTAAAGGATGATCAGATGGAGCTGATCTGTTTAATAAATCCAGCTTATTGAGACTTGACAGAAGTTTTATTCTCCTATGGCAACTGTCATAATCCAATCGTTAGACCATATCACATTCTCTTCTCTTAGTGATTTCCTTCTTAAGACTTGACACAGGGCCTGGTTTTCTATATGTCTAACTACTGACATGAATATTACTATATTATAATCCAGGTTCCTGAGCTATGGATATTAATAGACCATATGTAGATATTAGAAAGAATCTTCTGATTTACTTTTTAAAATAAATTCCATCTTTTTTAAAAATATAAAGTCAATATTATACTATCAAATAAGCTATCAAAATGTGATAAGATTAAATTACAGAAAAAACTAGTTTTCAAGATCATTTTAGAGCCTGGTGACAAGCACATAGTAGTATCTTTATAAATATTCTAGGTGGAAAACCGATGTATGAAAAAAATGAACAAAGAATGAATAAGGGTATATAGGGTTATCATTTTTCTTCTTGTTAAATCCAACATTCTTCATTATTGTATTAGTTTTCATTTACTTCACCAATATTAATACATTTCATACACTGTAATATACAAAGATAGAAAAGACAAAGACCTGAATGTTCTTCAAGTATAATATGTAAAACATAAGAGTTCATACAAACAAGTTATTTACAATGTATAACATGTTATTATCAATGGCTAACTGTAACAAAAGTTATGAATTCCCTAAAGTACAAAATAATTGCTATTAAAGAGAATGTGACTGTTGAAAATGACTTCATAGGCTTTGACCTGCACTAAGCAAGACAGAACAAGAAAATAAAATAATAAACAAAGAAAAACAAGATAAATATAACAAGTCAAAGCAATAACAACACAGCTAAAATAAAATGCAGCAGCAACGTGAAGAATGCCAATGAGTCCAGTATGTTTAATGTCATAATGTTGGTGAGGAACAATTCATTTAATAGGATATAGATTTGAGAAACTTTCTTTGAAACAGATGAAAGATACTGATTAGGACTTAGACTTATTTCACAGACACTGGAGAGTCAACAGAGTGGCTGGTTGTTGTTACATCTGATCATATTTGGAGAAGCAGAACGTGGCGCAGTTAGAGGCAGTTTTCAAAGAACATGACATTTTTATATTAATAAAAGGGGAAATTTTGTTGACACTGGAACCAGTAGAAGGGGAGAGATGAAAGAGGTAAAGGAGAAGACATTCAAAAAAAAGAACAATGTCGGGAAGGGACACAGAAGAAAAGCTCAGATCACTCATACTGATGTCTTCTATCCTGCATTTAATTAGCAATGGAAGAAACTGCTGAGCATGAAAGTAGCAATGTTAAGAGATGAAGATAGTGAAAACTATTCACAACAATCACAGCTAGGGGTTACTAAAAAAATATCCTTGCAGAGTTAAGGTTCAGTTGAGTTTTAAAAGTATGAATTCTCTCTCTCTCTCTCTTTTTAACCCAAGGGCACTGAACCCCTGAGCCACATTCCCAGCCTTTTTTTAATTTTTTATTTTGACTTACAGTCTCACTAAATGCTTAGTGTCTTCCTCAGTTGCTGAATCCTCCTGCCGTAGCCTCCCATCCTCTGGGATTATAGGTATACACAACCACTCCTCACTAAAAAGGTATGCATTCTTAATGGATTTATAATTATTATGATTCTGTAATTTTCTCCAATAGTATACATCCATCCTAGAGCAATAATTTTTGACCTAGATAGTCCAGTATGATGGGAGATAAATAGAAAAATGAGAAGCCAGGTAGGAGAAACGTTGCGGTAGCAGACAATGTGATTCTGGTTTGAGAACGTATTATAGGTGGACTATACACAAGACCCTCCCATTTCATACATTGAATTCTTAGTCTCCACTATCTCAGAATGTACACTTATTTGGGAACAGGATCAAATGCAATTATTCATATTAATATGAATTGATACTGAACTAAGGTGGACCCCTTAAACAACATGATTGGTTTCCTTATAAACAGTAGAAATTTGGACACAGGAGCACATGCACACAGGGAGAATGCCCTGTGGACTGCAATGATGCTGCACAAGCCAGGAATTACCAGAGCTTTCTCTGATATCTTGAGTGAGCACAGGGCTGCCAAAACTTTGAACTCAGACTTACAAACTTCAGAACTGTGAGATAATAAATTTTTGTTGTTCTATGATGCCCAGTTTGTGAGTCTTCATTATGGAATCCATAGCAAACTAATACAGAAGGAAACCAGTCAAAGTGAAGGGAAAGTCTAGGATTGGATAATTGGATATCACAGGGATCAGTAAGAACGTTAGAAGAGGAAATGACAGATGAACAAAGAGCCATCATTAAGGAAGGACATTTGGAGTTGAGATTCTAGAGCTGGAATAGTTCTAAGCTAGGATGAGTGCAGAGGCATGGCTCTGTGAATTTCTGAAGTAGACTGCACATGCTAAAACAGCTAAAAGACAAATATCATTTGTATGAACAAATTTTTAAAAACTAGTCACATTTTCCTTAGAGTAGCATTATAATATGTGAATAATATTTATAATTTGATACTTGGATATAGTATATAAAATAACCTTACACTACATTCTTTAACATATCTGAAAATGGTAACAAATAGAAGAAATGATAAAAAATATGCATAACAGAAGATGCACTACTATTTTCAAAACTGTACTGCATGCTAAAGCGAGTATGTTGTGAGGGATGAGGCAGAAGAGGCACTAGTGTTCAAAAGGCACTGATTTTTTTGTTTATACCCCTTTTACAAACTAAGTAACTGACCCAGCATATCAAGAGGAATTGCTAAAAATTAAGAGGAAAGGAAATCTATTTTGCAACTTTGGCCAAATTCGATGTGAATGGTTGCCCCATGTTCACAGGGAGAGGCTCTTGCAGAAGGAAGACTAACTCTGAGGAGAAAAATTATTAGTTTTTAATTGAATTAAAATGAAATAACTCTCTGATATTTGATAAAGGGGGCAAAAGCATAGTGTGGAAGAATGATAGCCTGTTCAACAAATGGTGTTGGACAAATTGGAAAGCCACATATAGATGACTGAAATTGGATCCTTACGTTTCATCCTACACAAAAATTAAATCAAAATGGTTTAAGGATCTGAACTTTAAACCAGCAACCCTACAATTGCTTGCAAAAGAAGTAGGATCGACATTACATGACATAGGGGTTGGCATAGCCTTCCTTAACAGGACTCCCATGGCACAAGTGGTAAAATCAAGAATAAATGCATGGGATGCAATTAAACTAAAAAGCTTTTGCACAGCTAAGGATTTAGTCGAGAGTCTCAAGAGAGAACCTACAGAATGGGAGAAAATTTTTGCCTGCTCTACCTTGGACAGAGGGCTAATATCCAGAATATACAAAGAACTAAAAAAATTAAATAACAAACTCGCTAATAACCCAATTAATAAATGGACTATGGAACTGAAAAGAAGCTTCTCAATGGAGGAAGTCCAACAAGCCCATAAACATATGAGAAAATGCTCTACATCACTAGCAATAAGAGAAATGCAAATCAAAATCAAAACTTCGCTGAGATTTCACCTCACTCCGGTCAGAGTGGCAAAAATGAAGAATACAAACAATGACAGGTTCTGGAGGGCCTGTGGGAAAAGAGAACACTGTTACATTGCTAGTGGGACTGCAAACTGGTACAGCCACTCTGGAAAGCAGTGTGGAGACTCCTCAAAAAATTAGGGCTGCACAAATATATGAGAAAATGCTCTACATCATTAGTTATAAGGGAAATGCAAATCAAAACTTCAATGAGATACCACCTCACTCCTGTTAGAGTGGCAAAAATGAAAAATACAAACAACAACATATGCTGGAGGGGCTGTGGGAAAAGAGGAACACTAATACACTGCTGGTGGGACTGCAAACTGGTTCAGCCACTATGGAAAGCTGTATGGAGAATCCTCAAAAAATTAAGGATGGAACCACCTTATGACCCAGCTATCCCACTCCTGGGAATTTTCCCAAAAGATTTAGAATCAGCATATTATAGCGATGTGGCTTCATCAATGTTTTTAGCAGCTCAATTTACTATAGCTAGATTATGGAACCAACCCAGATGCCCCTCACTTGATGAGTGGATACAAAAGCTTTGGTACATATATACTATGGAATACTACTTGGCCATTAGAGAGGACGATATTATGTCTTTTGAAATCAAATGGATGGAGATGGATAGAATTATGCTTAGTGAAGTCTCCCAATCT
>PVKS010024325.1:0-31239 GCA_004027875.1 Aplodontia rufa
CCATGCTGGCCAACCTGCTAATATGTCTCCTGGCCTCCCTCCTTCCATTGCTACTCTTATAGAACTCTAGAATTGGAAGAGCCTCCTGAAATGTACACCATATTTTGTTTCTTTCTGCTCCAAACTCTCTAGTCATGACTCAAATCATTTAAAGTAAAAGCCTGGTTACCTGCTAAGCTAACTCTTCAAACTTGTCTTCCACAACCACTTCCTGCTCTTTGGCAACAATTGATGTCCTTGCTTTTCCCCATGGTTCCCTATTCACTCCCATCTCAAGGCCATTGTGCTTGATCTTCTGTCTGATAGGACAGCACGTAACTTCACTAACACTGTGGCTCCTTCTCCCACTCCCTTGCTTCCCCCAATCTCTATGACAATGTGAATTTATCAAAGAGAACCTTCAGATACTGTATGAAGGATCCACACTCTTTCCTCCTTATCCTTTTTTTACTCCATGGCAATCATTACCATCCAACGTGTGTATTTTATTTTGATTCCCCTATTGTTTGTTTTTTCCTTTCTCTCTTCAGTTCTGTAATGTCAGCCCTTCAAACAATAATTGGTATGTAGTAGGTACTGTATAAATTTTAATGAATTGATATAGACTTTGAAATTTTTAAAAAAGATGAAAAGTATTTATTTATCTATAATATGACTTCATAGTAAAAGAGATTATAGCTTGGTGTTGGTTTCAGGTGAAGGGCACAAGATGGTAATTTATATGTTTCCAGGGTTAAATGCTGTAATATAGGCATAAGGGTACATCATCCTCTTAAAGGAAAGGCATAGAAGTTAAATTGAATTTTAGGAGAAATATAGTCAGGTTTTATTAAAATATCACTATGATATTAGTTTAGAGGAAGGATTTAGGTAATCAGTGCTTGGTGACAGAGAAACCTATAAGAATGCAGAGATTCATATGAGCAAGGCAAGTAGAACAAGTCTTAGGTTTTTGACCAGGAAGTCTGAGGTAAAGAAAACTAAAGTAATGAATACTTGGGAGAAGATTGGATGTGTTGAGACCATATGGAAGAATTACATAGATTTAAGCTAAGAATGAAATTCTAAGCCATTATTGTTTGGTGAAAATTAGTATGCTCTTGGCATATTAAACAGCACTTCTTTATCCTATTATCTGTAATTTCTGTGAAGAAAAGAAGTGAATTTAGACAGACTATAAACAGAGTGGTTGTAATGGAGAGCCTTGCCTACTGTGAAACAAGTCCATAAGATATTATGCCCAGCTTCTAAATGTGCATGACAAGCATGACAAGGACAAGAAAAGTAAATTCTGCCCACAAGTGAGCAATAATGTTTCACTTGCTGGAGTGTGAGTGAAGTTCAGAAGCTTGGCTAAGCACTTTGCTGGGTAGTGTACCCAGTTATTGTCAAAGCCATTACTTGTCTAAGGAAAGAAAGATGAAAATCAAAGGAAGAGAGCTAAACATTGCTTTAAACCAAGTGTGGGTGTTGTCTTATGCTTGATGCATCAGCTTGTTAAAGTTCCCTCTAGAGCACTGGAGAACAGTGGTGCCTTACACTCTGCACTATGAAGATGAACAGGAGGAGTGAGAAGAAGTAAGTAATTATAGATTTCCGTCACAGAGACTTATTTATTTTTCCCCTCTTTCTAAGACTTTTAAGTTTTAAAATAAAAAAGGACTTGCACATATTTTTAAAGAGAAAGAAAATAGAAGGGTTCAATACACCATGCCTCTCCTTGATAAAACCTCTCCTCACTCACTTTACCCAGTTCTGATTCATCTATGGTAACATTTTTTTTTTAAAGAGGAAGAAGGCCAGTGAGAGAGAGAGAGAGAAAGAGAGAATCATTTTTATTTTAGTTTTTCATGTGGCTTTCGTTGCTCCAACATTTTGTTGTGTACGTGGTGCTGGGGTTCTAACCCACATCCTTGCATATGCCAGGCAAGCACCCTAACCACTGAGCAACCGCTCCAGCCCCATGGTAATAATTTTAACTATTTTTTTTTAAAAATCTTTGATGGTTACCTTCATATCTACTTTAACTATAGACATTATCTATTGACTGCCTATAATCACAGATAAAGAGTTTAGCTTCCTTAAACTCCCCTATCTCCTCTCTTCTCACTATAATGGTTACGTATATAACTGGCATTACAAAGTTTTATATTTAAGTTTTTATATCTTGTTCCCACTAATCTAGTCACTTTTTTACATTAATGCTAGTTTCTTATAATCAAAATGTAAAGTGTAAAAAGCTTATTTTCATATTATTACACACGTTTGTATTTTGGCCTTTTCTGCTAAGATTTCTGAAATAGGAGCCTCTGATAATCAGATGCCATTTTCTGCTAAGCTAGAAAGAAAGGTTTAGCATTTCTTCGCCTGAATGCTGAAGTCTGTTGGTCTCTTTTAATTTCTGCAGAGTAGATTTGCCCTTCTAATGCCCTGTTGGTAATGCTGCTGGAAATTTATTGTTGAACTGCTCTTGAGTAGGGCCAGACAAATTGTGGCCCAAAGGTCAAATTGCCTGTTTTATTGGAACACAGCCACACCTATTTGTTTACTTAATATCTGTAGCTGCTTCAGTGCTACAACTGCGGAATTGAGTACTACTAAGAAGGACAGAATTGCCCACAAGCCTAAACTATTCAGTTTGACTCTTGACAAAAACAAGCTTGCCCACCTCTGCTACAGACTGCCCTAGACTAAGAGCATCTTTCAATGTATCTGGACTCTGCTACAGCAGCAATTGCATTCCAGCTTCCTTTCCAACTGATGCATGGGTCTCATGTTTTAACATAGTCACTTAGCTAAACTGGAGCCATTATCTCCTGTATCCTACAATCTTCCTCTATCTCAATTGCTATATTCATTTGCTAGAACAAATGATCCCTTGGCTTCCCCACTATGAATGGGAAGTTTGTAGAGAGGTTACATTTACTGGGTTCTTTTATGTCTGAAAATGTATTTTCAATAAATATTATAAGTTTGGGCATAGAATTACAAATTGAAAATATTTTAAAGGCACTGTTCCATTGTCTTCCAGACAGTAACCTGCTGACAATTTATGTGCGGGGAGGATTCTGCCTTTGAATTACATATTAATGTACGACATTCACAGGTCTTTTCAATCTTAAGATGTTACTTTCTTCAAAAATCTTCACTATTGTTTCTTTGCTAATTACCTCAATGTGTTCTCTTTGTTCTCTCTGGAATTCCTGTCAGTCATTTATGAACACCTTGATTGAGCTGTTAATCACGTTAAGGATTAAACACAGATATTTGATGTTTGGGTTTATTCTTTGTAAGTGTAGATCTGATCTATTTTCTGATACACTTCCTCAACTGTATCTATTATATACCTTCAAAAACTTCTCTTGAGCAATTTTTTCTGCTGTGGTTTTAATTTCCAGGTATCTCCTAATTTTCTCATTATTTCTAACTCTAGCTTTCAGCATCCAGATCTTGCTTATTAGATCAAATACCAGTGCTATTTCTTTTAGTTTTCCTTGTTTCTGTATGATTATTCATACCTCCGTTTTTAGTTCAGGGGACTCTTCTCACCAGTCCAATGATTCTTGATTTCAAGTCAGTTGTATAGGTGAGACACTGATAGGAGTGCTAATGAGAAATGCAGGCATGTCGATTGTGAGCCTCACTTGAGTTAAGGGCACTATTTCATTAGATCCCTGAATGCCAAAATCCATTTTTCCTTAATCCCTGGGAGCACATTTTCTTCACCCCTTTGCGCCATTTTGTGGAAACTAGTGGTCGACTCCTGCTTGCAAGACTTTCATACTCTACCCTTGCCCTGTCTGGCACTTATATCTCACTCCTACCCTTTGCCATAATGGTGCATCTAAGCCAGGTGTCATCTGTTTCCTCCAAGTGAATTTCCCTCCTTTCAACAAAAATGATGTCTTCTCTTATTTTTTTTATGCCCTGCGACACTCATCAATACTCCCCAATCATTTCACTCTTGTTGTCTGAAATCCCATATCTTGTCCTCTATGTCCTAGAGGGTTTGATTTTCTGTTATTAGAGAGGCTTCAGGTGGAAAGGAGATAAACACATGCCTATTCTACCATTTGTACTGTCTTAACCAGAAGTCAGTTGTTTTCAAAATGAGATAAATTCTGGTGATATTTTTAAAAAATAAGCATACTCATGTAATACATATTGACTTCTGAACAATGATTCTCTGCTTTTTAATCCTAAACCCATTCCAGATAGTTTCTTATAGCCTGAAACAAGATTATTAGAAGTATGCCTCATACATAGTCCTAGGTATTTAGCATTTAAAATCAACTCATAATCCATGCTATTAATAGTTCTTTGTTTAAAGAACTTGTCTGGCTAGCTATTTTTTTTTTTTAAAGAGAGATGGACAGTGAGAGAGACAGAGAAAGAGAGAAACAACTTTATTTAGTTTTTCACATGGCCTTCATTGCTCCAACACTTAGCTGTGTACGTGGTGCTGGGGTTTGAACCCGGGTCCTCACGCTTGCCAGGCTAGCGCCGAACCACTGAGCCACCGCTCCAGCCCTGGCTAGCTTTTGATTAAATGAAACATAAAAGCAAATAATTGATAGAAAAATAGGCTAATCAGTTGCTCTCCAAAAGATAGCTGATACATTGAAATAATAGTTTTATAATATCTCAAAATTTTTTGTATATGTGCAGACTAAGTACAATATATTTTGCTTTTTGGCTTCTCATTGTTATTTTTCTAATCAAAAAGAAAAATAACATCCATGAAAAGTGACATGTAGCTTTTATTTATTCACTAACATGAACATGAACGCTGTCAGATTTCTTTATTCGTGATACCTTGTGCAATGAAATACAAAGCAGTCATCTTGCATATCATTATTTTCAAAAAAAGAGAGAGAAAAAGAAACATCAAGAAAAACAAATACTTAGCATCTGTTTCTGTTCTGTTTTTAGCAGAATATGCCTCCGAAGAAATGTTTTTGAAAGTTGCTAAAAAACTCTACGGTTTATTTACCTTAACTTCAAAAAGTACATGAGCTATAGTTAAATTATTACAAATGCACTTAACTTTACATCTATCATCCATTGGCCTTCTGAGATTTTAAAATTCTCTTTTCTTTAACTCTTTTCTATATAGAATGTGTTTGGTTTAACTTAGAAAACACTTGAAATATATAATAATTACAAAGATTAATAAGCAAAACTTTACAAAATCATATTCTGTTCAAGGAAACAAAACCATGTATGAAAATTGAAATATCCTGGGCCTTAAGGTAGTTTTCAATAAATTTTAAAGACTTGAGGTTTTGGAGAATTCATTTCTAAATAAAACACAATTAAGCAGGAAATAAACAATAGGAAAAATAACTAAAAATTATAGAAAAAAATTTTTAAAGAGAGAGGGACAGCTAGAGAGACAGAAAAAAAGAGAGAAACAATTTTTATTTAGTTTTTCATGTGGCCTTCATTGCTCTGAGACTTCACTGTGTATGTGGTGCTGGGGTTTGAACTCCCATACTTGTGCATGCTGGGCATGCTCTGTAACCGCCAAACTACCACTCCAGGCCCTATAGAAAACTTTTAAGGAATAGATGAGCCCAGTGTTTACCTTCTCTAAAAAAAATAAATAAATAAAACCCACAATGATAAATGAATGGCTGCATTTCAAAGTAAGTGGCTGAGGATAGTAATGGAACACACCAAGGGAGAAACTGGAAACCTCTAAAACATGAAGACCTGGGATGAGTTATAAACAGTACAATAGAGCACACTGGCAACTGTGACCCCAGTTTTCCAAGCACAGGAACTCCTTATTGCAGGGGAAAAGGTTAGTAGAAAAGTACTAACAGTCTCCATCACCATGGATACTAGCAATCCTTGGGTACAAGAGAATTCTACAGTCATCACAGGTTTGAACCCAGCTAAGAGAGCTATCTGTAGTCCATACTGTAGGGGAATTTACATTATTTCCCCTCAATCATTGGAGCCCAGGCTGTTACAGTATGGTGCCATATTTGAGGCAGTCATGCTGCCAGCCCACCATGGACCTTATACTGTCTTTCAGCCTGGGCATGTGTCTTATGACCCTATAAATGTCACTGCTGAGGAAGCACCCATCACCCTCCACATTCCTGGCCCCAAAACTCCCATAGCTGGAGTGGTCACATAATAGTCTTTCCACAACTACTACTATGTGTGTTATATCTGCCTGAACTGCTAAAGTACCCTCTCCATTCATGGCACTCAAAAACACAAGGGTTCTCTGACCCTACCATTACATACATCATATCCAACGTACTGATTGATCCACCTTGAGAAAAAACAATAATAAACAAATAAAAACAGGGTAATATGATGCCTCCAAAGAACACAATAACTCCCTAGCATCAGACTTCAAAGAAAAGGATATTAAGGAAATGCCTGATAAAGAATCCAAAAGATTGATTCTAAGAAAACCCAAAGAGCTTCAGGAGAACACAAAAAATGATTTAAAAAAATAAGGAAAACAATTCATTATATGAATGAGAAGATTAACAAAATGGTGTGAAAAAGAATCAAAGGAGAATCTTAGAAACTAATAATTTAAGAAGTCAAATTTTTTAAAAAAGGAGTTGAAAGCCTCAACAACAGACTAGAAAAAGCCGAAGAAATAGAACTTGAAGACAGGTTTTTTGAAAAATGTGATGATTCAGACAAAAAAAAAATAAGAAAGGAATGAAAAAGTTAAAGAATGAAGACAGTTTCTGAGACTTTTAGGGCATCATTAAATGAAGTGTAGGGATCCCATAGGTGAAGAGAAGAGAAAAGGCATAGAAAATCTATAATAGCTGAAAATGTCCCACCTTAGAAAACATATGGACTTCAAGGTCCATGAGTCCTATTGACATGACTGGAATAGATCCTTAACGCGCCATGTTAAAGCCAAGTTATCATAGGTACAAACCAAAGAATTCTAAAAGCAGCAAGAAAATGACTCTATTCTGTATTTAAGAAAACCCATAAAATTAAAATTGAATTTTTCAGAAGAGACTTCACAGGTCAGGTGTAGTGGTACATACCTGTAAACTGAGTGACTTGGGAGTCTGAGGCAAGAAGATTGCAAGTTCAAAGTCAACCTCAGCAACTTAATGAGGTCCTAAACAACTTAAAGAGACCCTCTCTGAAAATAAAATATAAATTTAAAAATAGAAAAAGGACTGGAAATGTTGTTCAGTGGTTAAGCACCCCTGGTTTAATCCTCAGTATAAAAAAAAAAGGAAAGAAAGAAAAGAAAAGAAACACCAATGGAAATTCATCAGTACCAAACAAGATCCCTTACAAAAGATGCTTGGATACTTAAGGTAATCCTGCATCCACAGTAAAAACATTCCATGTACAATTATGAAGACATGTGAAAATAAAAAAAAAAATTTCCTGTTCAAATAGCAGATAAAAAATATGAAAAAAATCAAATCTTATCAATATAGCAAACCACAAACTAGAAGGGTAAACAAGATAGGACAGAATAAAGGATATTCAAAATGGAAGAAGTTTTTCAAAATTACAGGAGTTAATTTTTACTTATCAACCATCAACTTAAATGTGAATGAACTAAATTCTTCAATTATAATATACAGACTGGCTTAATGGATAAAGAGAAAAAGAGAGAGAGGGAGAGAGATCTAATGACATGCCACCAATAAGAAATTCACTTTACAAGCAAAGATATGTGCAGAGTAAAAGTGAAAGAATGGAAAAAGATATTCTACACAAACATATACCAAAGAGTATGCAGGAATAACTAAAATTACATCAGAAAAAATAGGCTTTAAGACAAAAACTGTTTAAAAGAAAAAAGAAAAAGAAGGTCCCTCTGTAAAGATTAAAGGATCATTCCTAAAATTGTTATAGATATAATGCTGGAGCACCCAATTTTATAAACAAATATTACTATATCTAAAGGAAGACATGGATTCCAAGACAATTTTAGTGTTAAAGAAAGAGTTGGGTTCCAAGACAATAATAATGGGTGAGTGCACCACTACACATTCATCAATGAACTGATTATTGAGAGAAAACCAATAATGCAACATCAGAGTTAAACTATATTATAGATAAATGGAGTTAACAGACATTTACAGAACCATTTATCCAACAGCTAGAGATTTTTTTCATCAATACATAGAATATTCTCTAAAAAAGATCATATATTAGATTGCAAAACAAAACTTGCAAATTCAGAAAAAAATGAAATTATATCATGAATTTTTTCTGATCATGAAGGAATAAAACTGGAAACCCAACAGCAAAAGACTCTTTGGAAAGAATGCAAATGCATGGCAAATGAACAGCATGCTGTTCAATAAACAGTGGGCCATGGAAGAAAGCAAAATGGAAGTTAAATTCTTGAAACAAAAATGGAAACATGACATACTAAGTTTTATGGGATACATCTAAAGAAGTTCTAAGATAAAAGTGTATAGCAACAAATGCCTAAATAAAAAAAAATGAAAAAGGAAATTTTCAAATAAACAACCTAGGAATTCACATCAAGAGCCTAGAAAAGCAACAAACCAAATCCCAAATTAGTAGATGGAAAAGAGTAACAAAGAGCAGAAATAAATGAAATAGAGATTTAAAAAGTATACACTCAATTAAATGGGGTTGTTTTATTTTTTGAAGAAATGAAATCAATAAACCAATAGCTGGACTAACCAAGGAAAAAGGAGAGAAGTCCTAATTAAATGAAATAAGATGTGAAAAGGGAGACATTAAAACTGATAGCACAGTTGTAATATATTTCTATACAAAGGATAAATTAGGTAGGAAACTATTATAGAACAACTCCATTTCATCAAATTGAAACACCTAGAAGAAATGGATAAATATCACAATACAAATACCTTCCAAAATTGAACCACAAAGACACAGAAAACCTGAACAGATTGATTAAAAAAATATAATGAGTTTGAATCAACTATAAAGTTACCCAATAATGAAAAGCCCAGGTTCCAATGGTTTTACTGCTGAATTCCACTAAACTTTTAAAGAAGTACTAGCCCCTATTTTCTCAAATTATTTCAAAAAGTTTGAAAGGGAGGGAACTCTTCTAAACTCATTCTGCAAGGCTAGCATGGCTTGGATATCAAAACCAGTCAAGGACACCACAACAACAAAACTGTAAACTGATATTCCAGATAAATATAGATGCAGAAATTCTCTAAAAAATACTAGCAAATTGAATCCAACAGGACATCAAAAAATCATTCACCATGAGCAAGTGGAATTTATCCCAAGGATGCAACAGTAGTTCAACATACACACATCAACAGATGTAATTATACCAACAGACCTAAGGATAAGATTCACATGATCACCCAATAGAGGCAGAAAAAGCATTTAATAAAATTCAATTATTTTTAATAAAAACCCTCACCAAATTAGGTAGAGAAGGAATGTATCTCAATATAATAAAGACTTTTTATGACAGACCCACAGATAATATCATACTGAATGGGAAATGCTGCAAGTATTATCTCTAGGATCTGGAAAAAGAAAAGGATATCTACTTTTATGGCTCTTCTTCAACTTAGTACTGGAGGATTTAGCCAGAGTAATTAGGCAAAAGAAAGAAATAAAAAGATACAGCAATAGGAATAGAGAAAAACAAATTACTGGTGGTATAATTCTACATATAGAAAACCCTAAAGACTCAGTATAAATTGCAGGGTACAAAATCAACATGCCAAAATCAGTAACATATTTATAAACAATAACAAAATTGCTAAGAAATAAATCATGTAAACAATACCATTCAGAATAACAGGGCGAAAAAACCCATGAATGATCAAGGAAGCAAAAGACCTCTAAAATGAAAATTATAAAACATTGATGAAAGAAATTGAAAAAGCTATACACAAATAATGAAAAGATATTCCTTCTTAGTGGATTGAAATTATTAGTATTGTTAAAATGTCCATACTTCCCAAAGCAATTTACAGAGCCTATGCAATCCCCATCAAAATACTCATGACTTTATTCACAAAACTAGAAAAAGCAATCCTAAAATTCATATGGAAGCACAAAAGACTATGAATAGATAACACAATCTTGAACAAAAAGAACAAAGCAGGAGGCATTGCAATACTTGATTTCAAGATATATTGGAGAGCCATAGTAATAAAACACTATGCTACTTCCCTAAAAACAGACAAAGCACTGGAACAAAACATAGAACCCAGAAATAAACGTACACTTCTACAGTCAGTGGGTACTTCACAAAAGTTCCAAAAAATACATTGGGTAAAGTACAATAACAACAACAAACTTGCTCTTCAATAACTAATTAGTTGCTTTTCAATGGTGCTGGGAGAAATGGTTATCCATAAGCAGAAGATTGAAACTTGACCCCTATTTCTCACCATATGCAAAAGACAATTCAAAATAGTTCACAGACCTTAATGTAAACTCTGAAAATATGAAACGACTAGAAGAAAATATAGGAGAAACAGTTCAAGACTTTGGTATAGGCAATGATATTTTTGGATAAGATCCCAAAAGCACAGGAAATAGAAGCAAAATTAGACAAATGTGATTATACCAAATTACAAAGCTTCTGCACAGCAAAGGAAACAACAGAGTAAACTAACGACCTTCAGAATGGGAGAAAATATTTGCAAAGTATCCATCTGACAAAGGATCCATATCCAGAATACATAAGGAACTAAAAAATAAACCTCAAAAATAAAAGAACCAAATAATCCAATTTAAAATTGTGCAAATGATCTGAATAGACATTTCTTAAAAGAATAAATATAAATACATGAAAAAACGTTCAATATCTTTATCTGTTGAGGAAATGCCAATCAAAATAACCTCAATCAGAATACATATATCAAAAATAAACAAAATAACATACTGGTTATGATGCTGTTGAAAGAAGTATAAATTAGTATAGCCATCATGAAGAACAGCATGAAGTTTCCTCAAAATACTAAAATCTGATTACCACGTAATCCAGCTATCCCACTTCTGGGAGTATATCCAAAGGAAATGAAATCAGCACATCAAAAAGACATTGTACTCACACTCCTATGTTTATTACAAGCACTATACACAACGGCCAAGATATGGAATCAACTTAAGTGCCCTTTGGTGGCTGAATGGATAAAGAATAGATGGTATATATGTATATATACATATATATATATATATATATATTAGAATATCATTTAGCTATTACAAAGAATGGCATCCTGTTATTTGCAACAAAAAGGATGGAACTGGAGTACATTATGTTAATGAAATAAACCAGACACAGAAGGACAAATATCATATAGTCTATCTCATATGTAGAAGCTTAAAACAAGTTTATCTGGGGGCTAAAGCAGTGGCTTGGTGGTTACAGAGCTTGCCTGGCATGCGCGAGGACATAGTTTCAAACCCCAGCACCATGTATACAACAAAGTGTAATGAAGGCCACATGAAAAACTAAATAAAACTGATTCTCTCAATTCTGTCTCTCTCACTCTCACTGTCCCTCCCTCTTAAAAAAAAGAAAAAAAATAACTTATGGGGAGCTGGACACTGTGGTGCACACCTATAATCTCTGCAGCTCAGGAAGCTGAGGCAGGAGTATTGCAAGTTTCAGGCCAGCCTCAGCATCTTAGTGGGACCCTAAGCAACTTGATGAGACCCTGCCTGAAAATAAAACTAGAAAAGATTGGAGATATTGCTCAGTGGTTAAGCACCGCTGGATTTAATCCCAGGTACCCACTCCCCCCAAATGCAGAAGATTGATCTTGATATCCAATTTAACAATGTATAAAAAAGAAATAAATGAATCATAAAGGAATTTGAAGGAAATAAATAGTAAAGATAAAAAGAACTCTAATATAGAAAACAAACAGCAAAAACATCAAAAGGAGTTTCCTTAAAACCATTAATATGATGTTAAAATCTGACAAAATAGATCAAGAACAATGTAAGGTATAAATAATATACAAATGAAAAAGGAAATAAATACTATAATTGCTGATCAAATAAATATTTAAAAATCAATAGGAATATATAAACAACATTATGACCACAAATGTAAAATTTGGATAAAGGAAAAATTTCTAGAAAATCATGTATCATAAAATCTGATCTCAGGAAGAATAGGAAATTAAATGTTTCTATATCCATTATATAAACTGTATGAATTTTAACATTATTTTTCTCCACAAAGGAAAACTCGGGTTCAGTAATTCTTATCAAATACATAATGTGCCAATGCAGATGAATCTTAATTTTACAGACTCCCTAAAATATATTGATTATATTCCCCAGACAAAACTGTTTTCAACAGTTTTTTTGATTTGCCTTTCTTCTCCCAAGATATGGAATATTTACCTAATAGTACCCAATGTCTTTATCTGTTTGTGCCCATTTAGAAATTAGTGTTTGCCTTCTACCCATTACCAAAACATGAAGCATGTCCCAAAGCTGGAAGTCACTTTGAAAAATATCTGGTACTGAACTATTGGAATACTCTTATATCTGGGAATTAACTTCTAACTGAAGGAGTAATTGGGAGAAAAATCTTGCTTTCATATTCAACATTAAGATGAATTACTAATCTTATCATCATTTCCCTATATTAGACTTTTAAAATCTGATTAAATTAATGACTATCCAAATTTTCATTTCATGTGGGTTTAAGAATATACTTTAAAATATCCTGTTTCAGAAATATTTATTAGGAAATTCAGTAATTTCATTCTTATTTACATTTATATTTCTAAACATCTCTTACTTTTTGTTTTTTAAAGAGAGAGGGGCAATGAGAGAGAAAGAGACAGAGGGAATCAATTTTTATTTAGTTTTTCATGTGGGTATTGTTGCTCTGATACTTCATTGTGTACCTGGTGCTGGGGTTTGTACCTGTGTCCTCGCACATGCCAGGCAAGTACTATAACTGCTGAGCCACCACTCCAACCCCATCTTACTTTCTTTGTTGTTACTGTTGGAAGACTTTAATTTTATAGGTATGGGAAAATTCCTGCTCTCCAGAATACTAAGAAGTGGAGTCTACAAATAATTCTGTGCGCCATAGCATTTAAAGTGAATGCTTTAATTTCTAGATGTTTTAATATTTTATACAATTATGTCCAAAAGAAATTAAACTGTCATAAACTAGTAAAATATAAGATTGATCTTTATCAAACACATAAAAGAATATTTATAACAATAAAAAATAGAAAGAAGGAATCACCCCAGGCCAAATAAAAACCAAATAAGAATATAACCTCATTTTAGTATATATCCTTTCAATCTATTTCCTAAGTAAAAAGTTTTCAGTTTATTTTAATAAAGTAATAATTACACTATATTATATTTGCTGTATGTACTTAAGGCACTCTTATATTCACTTACTTATGGCATATGTAATTTCCATGTTATTACATAGAATCAAACTTAACTTTAATAACTCCTTCAAAAACTTTTAAAGCAGTATCAAATTTTTTCATTATTTTTTAAAATTCTAATTTTATTGTTGAATGTCATATGAGTCATAAAGCAACACTTTTTAAATTTAAAATTAACTAATTTTTTGAAAAGAGAGCAGGAGAGAGAGAAAAAAGATTTAATTTTATTTAGTGTTTCATGTGACTTTTATTGCTCTGACACTTTGTTGTGTAGCTGGTCCTGGCATTAGAACCAATGACCACATGCATGCAAGGTAAGCATCATCGTAAACGCTGAGTCACCACTCCCGCCCCTCCACTGTTTCAATTGTTTTTTTATTCATTAAATATGAACTTAAAATTAGGAGGGAATTATTATCAAACAATCAAGAATGAATGAATAATGGCAGAGCAAGCCAAGGCTGATGCCATTCCATGTTCCATGTTTCCCCTTATTAAGCCCCCATGTTAATTAGACTTCTCAAGGAAGTCGAAGGTTTCCTGTTGATTGGATTCCTCCATACTCCCTCCCTCCTGTCTCCTTGATATCCTTTTCCCTCCTCTCCTACCTGCCCCCCTCCCTTCATCTCCCAGCATCCAAGGCAAGGTTTCCCTTGTTCGTGTAAAAATTCATGTTGAGGTAATTATTAGCTTAGCCATCTATCATACTGTTTCCGATTGTATTCTAGCTTCCAAAAATGAGAGAAAACATTTGGCCTTTGAGTTTCTGAGATTGGGATACTTCACTTAGCATAATTCTTTCCATCTCCATCCATTTGATTTTAAAAGTCATAATATTGTCTTCTCTAATGGCCTAGTAGTACACCATTGTATGTATGTACCAAAGTTTTTGAATCCACTCGTCGAGTGAGGGGCATCTAGGTTGGTTCCATAATGTAACTATAGTAAATTGAGCTTCTATAAATATTGATGAAGCCACATCACTATAACATGCTGATTCTAACTCTTTTGGGAAAATACCCAGGAGTGGGATACCTGGGTAATAAGGTGGTTCCAGCCCTAATTTTTTGAGGATTCTCCACACTGCTTTCCAAAGTGGCTATACCAGTTTGCAGTCCCACCAGCAATGTGACAGCATTCCTCTTTTCCCAGCATCTTTGTTCACATTCTTCATTTTTGCCACTCTGACAACAGTAAGGTGGAGTCTCAGTGAAGTTTTGATTTGCATTTCTCTGATTGCTAATGATGTAGAGCATTTTCTCATATATTTATGGGCTTTTTGGATTTCCTGCATTGAGAACTTTCTTTTTATTTCTGTAGCCCATTTATTGATTAGATTATTTGTGATTTTGGTGTTTAGTTTTTTTAGTTCTTTGTATAATCTGGATATTAGTCCTCTGTCTGTAGAAGGCAAAGATTTTCCCTCATTCTGTAGGTTCTCTCTTGAGATTCTTGACTAAATCTTTAGCTGTGCAAAAGCTTTTTAGTCTCATTGCATCCCATTTATTTATTCTTGACTTTAATGCTTGTGTCATGGGAGTCTTGTTAAGGAAGGAGGAGCTGACCCCTGTGTCATGTAGTGTTGATCCTACTTCTTTTTCAAGCAATTGAAAAGTTGCTGGTTTAATATCCAGATCTTTGAATCATTTTGATTTAATTGTTGTGCAGGATGAAAGGTAAGGATCCAATTTGAGTTGTCTATCAATGGCTGTCCAATTTGTCCAACACCGTTCCTTGAACAGGCTATCATTCTTCTATACTATGATTTTGCCCCCTATATCAAATATCAGATAGTTAAAGGTAGGGGGGTTCATCTCAGAATCTTCTATTCTATTCCATTGGTCTTCAATTCTGTTTTGATACTAATACCATTCTGTTTTTGTTACTATAGTTTAATTTCAGGCCAGGGATTGAGATACCCTCTATTTCTTCCTTCTTGCTGAATAATGTTTTGGCTAATCTGGGTCTTCTGTTATTCCATTCAAACTTGAGAATTGCTTTTTCAATATCCATGAAGAATGATGTTGGTATCTTGATGGGTATTGCATTAAATCTGTATAGGGCTTTGGGTACAATGGCCATTTTGATGATATTGATTCTGCCTAACCATGAACATGGAATGATTTTCCATCTACTCAGATCTTCTGGGATTTATTTTTTAAAGTTTGATAGTTGTCATTGTAGAGATTCTTAATATCCTTTGTAAGATTGATACCCCAGTAATTTTTTTTTTTTGAGGAGATTTTAAATGGGACAGATTTCCTGATTTCTTCTTCTGTGGACTTGTTGCTGAACTATAGGAAAGCTAATGATTTATTGGTGTTGATTTTATATCCAGCCACTTTGCTGACCTTGTTTATAAGCTCTAGAAGTTTTCTGGTTGAGCTTATTGGGTCTTCTAGGTATAGGATCATATCATCAGCATATAGAGACAACTGGACTTCCTCTTTTCCTATTTGAATTCCTTTGATTTCCTTCTCTTGGCTGATAGCTCTGGCTAGGGATTCAAGGCTATATTGAATAAGAGTGGTGAAAATGGGCAACCTTGTCTTGTTCCTGAATTCAGTGGAAATGCTTTCAGTCTTTCTCCATTGAGCATAATGTTGGTTATGTGTCTATCATAAATGGATCTTACATAGTTAAAGTATCTTCCCTTGATCTCTATCTTCTCCAGAGTTTTGAGCATAAAAAGGGGGTGTTGAATTTTATCAAAGGCCTTTTCTGCATCAATTTGGATGATTATATGATTTTTATTTTTAATTTTGTTTAAGTGGTGAATTACATTTATTGATTTGTGTATGTTGAACCAGCCTTGTTTTTCTGGAATGAAGCCTATTTGATTGTGGTGTATTATCTTTTTAATGTACTTTTGGATCCAGTTAGCTAGAATTTTAGTAAGGATTTTTGCATCTATATTCATCAGGGAAATTTGTCTGTAGTTTTCTTTTCTTGATGTGTCTTTGTTGGATTTTGGTATCAGTGTTGTATTTGTTTCATAAAAAGTGTTTGGGAGTGCTCCAACCCTTTCAATTTCATGGAAAAGCTTGTAGAGGATCCATGATAATTCTTCTGTAAAAATTTAGTAGAATTCTGCCATGAATCCATCAGGTCCTGGACTTTCTTTTATGGAAGGCCTTTGATTGCTGCTTTGATCTCACTACCTGAGATAGGTTGGTTTAGATTTTCAATGTCCTCTGGTGTTAATATGGGAATGTCGTATGTGGCCAAGTGTCTGTCTATATCTTCCAGATTATCAAACTTGGCAGAGTTTAATTTTTCAAAATAAGTTCTGATAATCTTCTGGATTTTGGTTGAATCTGTGGTGATATCTCTGTTTAATCTTTGATTTCGTTGATTTGCTTCACTTCATTTTTTCCTTTTGGTGAGGTTAGCAAGGGGTCTGTTAATCTGTCATCCCTCAAAGAACCAACTCGTTATTTTGTTGATAATTTGTATTGTTTTTTCTTCTCAATTTCATTGATTTCTATTCTGATTTTTGTCATTTCCTATCTTCTATTAGCTTTAGGATTGGATTGTTCTTCTTTTTGCAGGAGTTTGAGTTGTAGCATAAGACTATTTATTTGAGTTCTATACTGATTTTTTATATATGCACTCAGTGCTATAAATTTACCTCTTAAGAATGCTTTCATACTATCCCAGAGATTTTGATATGTTGCTTCATCAGTCTCATTCATTTCCAAGAATTTCTTGATTTTTTAATCTCATTATCACTTTTATCCATTCTTCATTTAAGAGGGTATTATTCAATTTCCAAGTATTTGAGTAGTTTCTGTTGTTTTTCTTGTTGTTGATTGCTAAGGTCATAGCATTGTGGTCTGACAGGATACATGTAACTATATCAACTTTTTTGTATTTGTTAAGGTTAGCTCTGTGGACTAGGATTTGGTCTATTTTAGAGAGGGTTCCATGAGCTGCTGAGAAGAACGTAAATTCAGCTGATCTAAGATGGAATATTCTGTAGATGTCTGTTAAGACCAACTGATTAATAGAGTTATTCAGATTGGAAATATCTTTGTTGATTTTTTTGTTTAGATGATCTGTCTAGTGTTAATAATGGTGTATTGGAGTCCCTAGTGTTGTTGTGTTGAGATCAATGAGGAGTTTAATGTCCTTGAGTATTTTTCATATATTTGGGGGGGGTTGTAATTGAGGGTACAAATGCTAAAAATAATTATGTCTTCTTAATGAATTGTCCCTTTTAGTATGATGTAGTGTCCATTTTTGTCCTTTCTGACTAATTTTTGATCAAAATTAACTTGTATCAGATATTAGGATCACCACACCAGCTTTCTTTATTGCACCACAGGCCTGGTAGACATTTTGCCAACCTTTCCCCTTCTGTCTGTGTCTATATTTGAGTGTGAGTTGTGTCTCCTGTAGACAACATACTGTTGGATTTTGTTTTTTGGTCCAGTAAGCCACTCTGTGTTTTTAATTAGGGCATTGATACCATTCACATTCAGAGTTAGAATAGATATGGGAATCTGTGTCTCAGACTATGTGACTATTGCTGTGTTTTGTTCCATCTTGGGTATCTTTTGGTGTGTATTGTGGTTAAAGACAATCTATTTTTTAAACATTTAGGGAATTATTAGCATGTTCTTTTGAATGAAAAATGTCCTTGAGATTATTTTGTAATTAAGGGTTTCTGTTAATGTATCTTGCTAGCTTGAAGTTATCATTGAAGTATTTAATTTCCCTTTCACATTTAAAGCTGAGTTTTCTGGGTATACTATCTTTGGCTGAAAATTGTTTTCTTTCAAGGTTTGAAAAATATTATTCCAAGCTCTTCTGGCCTTCATTGTCTGATCTGAAAAATCCATAGTGATCATAATTGGTTTGCCTCTGAATGTGATTTTGTGCTTTAACCCTAGCTGCTTTTAGAATTTTCTCTTTAATTTCACTGTTACTCATTTTATATATGATATGTCTTGGTGAATTTCTCATTTGGTGTCTGTTTGGTGTCCTATAGGTGTCTTGGATTTGGTATTCTGGGTCAATTCTGATATGAGGAAAATTCTCTTTGGCAATTTCACTTAGAAGTTTCTTAAAGCCCCTTTTTTGTTGTTCAATATTTTCCTCAATCCCAAATACTTTCATGTTATTTTTTCTCATCTTGTCAAACATTATTTGGAAGTTCTGTTCATGTACAATAAGTTTCTTGTGTGTCCTCCTTGAACTCAACATTGCTCAGCCTGACTTTGTTATCTCATGTACGTTCTTCAAGAGCTGAGGTTCTATTTTCTGTTTAGTTTAATCTAGTATTAGTATCTTCCAATGAACATTTGATTTGATTGACATATTTTTCAATTCTGAGAGCTCTGCTACATATCTTTTCATGATGTCTAACTATAAATATGGTCTTTCATCTACTGAAATTGTTCCCTTATTTCTTTATATAAGTTGTCTGTCATCACTTGAAATTGGTCCTTGATTTCTTTCCTTAATTATTCTTTCAGCTTTTTGAATTACTAATCATATGTTGATACATTTTTCTAGGTTTTCATCTAGGACTCCACCATGGACTTCTTGGATGGGAAGCTATGAGATTGAGGACAAGAGTTATTTTTCCTTTTCCTCATTTTCATGTACAGGATGTGTGACTTGAAGACTGACAGTAATTATTACTCTTGGAGGGGTTATTGGAGCTTCTTATGTCTTTGCTTAGTTGGGGTGGGGTGCTATTTGGATAGCACAGCTCAATAGTTTCCAGTTCAATCAGTGAAGAATTGTGAGCCTTTAGATACATATATAAGACAGTTTTTATATGGTGATTAGTACCCATAGGAGTAGTTTTCTTCCATGAGAGCTCTCACAATATATTAACGTAACAAACAAATATCCATTTTCAAGAATGACCTTCTCTTCAGTTAGCAGGGCCTCTGTAGGTTGGGAAAAATAATGTCTAGAGAGCCAAGGAAGTCAGGTAGGGAGATAGTGTGGAACTCATGACTTAGAATAAAGAGCTACAAGGTATTAGCCTGGTATAGGCTATTCAATTAAGAATAAGGAAAAGATAGAAATGGGATGCGAGTGGGGTAAACACTTTGGGGATGAGAGAGAGCAGAATATAGTTTAGGAATTGACAGAGAACAGGGAAGAAGAGGTTAGTATTGAGTGTGATTCTCTTCGACCCAAGGAGACTGAGGGCTACTTTGCTATCATGAAGAGTTTCTCCAGTCAGACTCCAACACTATGGAGACAGCAGTCAAGCTTAAGACACAGTGACAGTAGAAACCAACCACCTATACATGCAAAAGAACAAAAAAATATATATACATCCAAGAACACCAATTTCAGTAATAACAATAGAGATAAAAAGCATAAAAAAATTTAAAAGTTAAAAATAAGAAACAACAACCACACACACAAAAAAAATAGAGTTTGACAGGTTCTGAGTTTTTGCCACCTAGGTCAGTGTGTATTGTGTGGGAGTGTGTTCATAGCTGACATATAGGTGGAGTCACTTCCCAGTTGAGTTTATTGGAGGGGGATGAAGTTTGGTAATCTCTATTGGCCATGGATTTTCCCAGGTCTCTCAATACTTTTCTGCTGTAAAGGGGTAGAAGACAATACCCTTTCCTTCTTCTTGTAAGAGTGGAGTTCAGTGTCACCTGAGATGTACTCTTAGGCAGGTTATTATCTACATGACCAAACTCCTGACCCCCTCTTTAGCCAGGGACCCAGGAGCTGTTAGGAGTCTAGTGGATCCTAGTGCAGATGTATGGGACTCTGATTGTTCCAAAGAGAGTGGCCAGCTTGAAGTTAGCTTCCCCAGGATCTCTACTGCCTCACTCTTAGATGTCTTGTGATCTTCAGTGGCCCCAAGAAATGCTGTCTGGTGTTGTCACAGTACCAGCAAGGGAAGACAGGTGTGAAGGAGATACCTGCCAGACTAGACCAGTGTTTATGTAGGTCTCAAATGCAGCCACCGCTAGTGGGGCATGGAAGCCCAGTCCCACCTGAAGAACTCAGGACTTAGGGAGTCTTGGCTGTGCACAGAAATCAGGGACTGAAAGTGGGGGATAGCACTGAGTCCAGGTGCCCCTTTTGTTCGAAGGTCCCTGAGGCTTATGCTAGTCCCTGCCTTGTTGGAGAGTTTCGGGCAGTTTCTGTAGTAACTGCAAACAGTGGCCACCCTGGGTAAATGTGCCCTATTGAGCAAAGTTCTGATCACAGACTCTTCTCATTTGGGTGTGTTAGAGGGTGGGCAGGAAGCCTGCACTTTCCACAAGCAGGAGAGAGGGTTCACAAACCCACACAGCCCTTGGGCAGATAGCCAGGACACAGAGTGATTAAAGCCGATTCTCTGCTCCTCCAGACTGAGGTCCCTAATCAGCTCGTATTCCATGCATCTGATTTCACTTTTGAGGAAGGAGTGTCCAGCCCCGCCCTCAGGGAAGTCTCAAGATGGCTGTTCCACTGGGCTTATTTGCATGAACAGATGTAGGGTCGCTAGTCTGTTGGAAATTATATCATCACCATGGCTGCTGACTCGGCCAGCCAGACTGTGAGTGCAGGATTCTGCGAGCACAGAATTCTGCTTGGGCGTTCACAGCTGTGTCCAAGTTAAATTATTTATACACTGTTTCCTCCCCTCCGGGATAAATCCCTGCCCCTTAGCTGTGAAGCCAGCAGTGGGTGGAGCTGGTGTGACTAACCCCCCTGTTTAAGCTCGTTATTATAAAGCTTCTTTCTTTGGTGGTAATGAATTGGGGAGAGAATCTCCCTGCACACAGACTGGGATAATCCTACTGTTGGAGACCACGTCCAGTTTCCGCAGTGAAAACTTTTGCTCAGGAGTGCTGGGGGACCACTACTGTTGGTGTGGGTGCCATGGCCCTCTTTCCACTGTTTCAATTTGATAACTGAACAATAAGGACTTATAATACTCTTATTGAAACAAAGCCCCAAAAAGTGATAAAATAAGTCTTGTTCGATGAATATATCCAAACTAAAAAAAATTCTGGGATGAATTTTTTTCTCATTTTAATGTCATTGGATTTGGGTTTCTTTTTACATTTGACAGCATTTATAATTTAATTGGCAGCATTACATCCTTCCTAGAAGTATATGTAGTAATGACAGGTTACAATCCACGTCTCAGTGAAAAGAGTTTTTAATAAAATAATAGAGCAAAAAAAATTTTTAAAGTATGATGAATGTCTCTGAGAGACAAACTGACTGAAATTTTTAAGTAAAATAATGTTTACATTAATGAAAAGAGACCTTTAATGTGGAAAACATATTTTTTCATGTTTATTATTCTGTTAGAACATCTGCCTATTATCATCTCTGGAGAATAAATAAAATCACATTAAAATGTCTACAATTTTGAATCATGGTTTAATTTACAGAGCTGTTAGTGATTATCTATGAATATTTTCTTTAGCTTAAGATAAAATGATCTAATAATAGAGTTTTATGTATAAACTTTTAGTGTAAAAACATAAGAAAGTCTTTATTGCTGTTAAGGACTCATACTGTCATTTTTAGTAGTAACTCCGGACACTCATCGGCTTTTTTAAATCAAAATAATTATCTATGTACTTAGGGAAAATATTTTTTCTCCCATTTCTTAGAGCATTTGACCACTACAGCTGACTATCCACTAATTTCTCTTTGGCATAGCTTTCTATACATTAGCCCTCCACTGCAAATACTGATCATTTTTATTGCTTGACTGAATTCCACAATGTCTTATTTATGCTAGTACAGGAATTCTCACCTACTGGGATAAATGATGGCCTCTCATGCTTGCCTTCTCAAGCAACTCTTGAAAATGTTTGATGTGCACTTTCACATAGAGTTAAATACTCATGCAGGTCCCTGTCATAATGACATCTGACCAATCAAATACGCAGTAATGTTAGTTACCCAGGGTTCTCTATGATAGACACTAGGGGATCAAAAAGAAGGCAAAATCAACTCTTTGCCCTCAAAAATATCACAGTGTAGTGGGAGAGATAAGTGAATAGAAAAATTGTAATTAATATGAGAAGTGAAGCTTCTCATATTAGTACATAAAAGTACAAAAGTGAACATAAGAGAATATTGAGAAATCATGCCTAAAAGAAGGATATTATTCAGCTTAATGGAAACAAATATTTGAGCATTCACTGTGTTAAGCCCTATGCTGAGTGCCATCTGGGTATGATCACAATTTAGTGTTTTTTTTTTTAAATCCACACATTTATTGTTTTACACTTCTCAAAGTCGCTAATCCAAAATTATTCTCAGAGTGTTGGCAGGACTGATTCTTTCAGGGGACATCAGGGAAGAATCTGTGTCCTTGCCTTTTCCAACTTCTAAAGTTCACCTGCATCCTTGTCTTATGGCTACTTCTCTGCCTTCAAAATCAAAGTATAGCGTCTTCAAACCTCTAATTGTCTTAGCTCTGCTTCCATCGTCCTATCTCTACTGACTTTCCTGCCTCCTTCCTATAAGGATCCTTGTGATTGCCTTTGACCATCTGGATAATCCATCATACACTTTACACTCAAGATTATTCATTTAGGACTGGAGTAGTAGCTCAGTGGTTGTGGCGCTTGCCTAGCATGCTCAGGGACCTGGGTTCGAACCCCAGCACCACGTACACAACTGAGTGTTGGAGCAACAAAAGTCACATGAAAAATAAAGTTGTTTCTCTCTCTCTCTCTCTCTCTCTCCCTCTCACACTGTCCCTCAACTTTAAAATTAAAAAAAAAGATTATCCATTTAATCTTTAATCTTTAATCTCTCTCTCTTTCTCCTTTCTCTTCATCTATAAATTATTTTTGCAAAGTAAGGTAACATATTCACAGGTTTTGTGGATTGGAATGTAGACATTTTTGCCATGGGCATTATTCAACCAACCAATGGCTACTAAATAAATTAATGGGCAAAATAGGAAAAATAGATTTTAGGAGATGTTGTGGACTGAATTGTGCCCCCTCCCACCAAATTCATATGTCGAAATCCAACCTTCAAGGTGATTATATAATTCCCTATATTCTAGTTGGGAATTAAGGCTAAATGAGGTCATAGAGTAGGGTGTTAATCCAATAGGATTGGAAGCCTTATAAGAAGAGGAGGAAGGCTGGGACTGTAACTTGGAGAGTGCCTGCCTAGCACATGTGAGGCACTGGATTTGATCCTCAGCACTGCATAAAAATAATTGAATAAGATAAAGATATCATGTCCTTCTACAACAACAATAACATAAAAAAAAGAAGAGAAATTCTTGCATGCACTAAGGGAAGACCATATGTGGGCACAATGAGATGGTAACTGCTTACAACCAGGAAGAGAGCCCTATCAGAACTGAATCAGCCAGAAATTTAATCTGGGACTTCCTAGCTTTTCGAATGGTGAGAAAATAAATTTGTGTTGGTTAAGCCGGCCAATCTGTGGTGTTTTCTTATGGCAGCCTGAGCTGACTAAAAATATGGGGGAAGGGGAAGGGTGGGATAAGGGAGGGTAATTGGGGGGGGCACTGCTGGGGGTAATTGTAATATCCAGAATCTATACACATTTTATATTATTTTGTTAATAACTTGTATGGCTGTTCAAAAATTTAAAAAAAACATGTCATAAGAGAAAAAATAATATGGGAGATGGTAATGAAATGGTTCCTGGGAGACTTGCAGTAGTTAATAAAAGCATAGCATCCAAGAGAGAAATCTGAGCTATAAATATAGATTTGAAACTTAACAGCCTGAAGGCAAATAGTTGATTTTGGAGAAAGATATTAACCTGAGATCAGATGTATACTAAAAAGAGAATATAGCTGGGAACATAGCTATGCATTTCTGGTAACACAACTATCCAGTTCTCCAAGAGTGCTCAGCAGATGGTTAAATTAGTCCTAAATTTCAATTTCAGGGCTTGTGTACCTAAAGGGCAGGTGGAAGTCGTAGTAACAATCATAGAAGCTACTGGAGATGATGCTAGGTATCTTATGTACCTTTACTGCCTATAACTCTGCAAAACACATAGTTAAGTTTTATAGACAAAGGAACTGAGACTCAAAAGCATTGAGTAATTTTCCTGGGTCAGAAAGATGTTTTCATTAAATTTGATTTCTAACATGATGCTTCTTAAAGCAGAATGGAAAAATCAATTTTGATAAAAAATCAAGCAGAACTACTTTTGAAATGCAAATAATTCTTAGTCTAAGCTGCTTTTTTCAATATACCTTCAGGCAAGAAAGAAGTTGGCATGAGAGGCCAACTGGTACAGGCTGATACATTGGATAAAAAAGGTCATGTAGGGGTAAAGCTATCAGTGGTTTTGAAAAGTTGAAACATTATGAGTAAAATTGTTTAATAAGAAAGTAATAAGGGCAGGAGCCGTGGCTCAGTGGTTACAGCACTTGCCTAGCATGTGTGAGACCCTAGCACCACATACACAACTGAAGTGTTGGAGCAACAAAAGCTACATGAAAAACTAAAGTTGATTCTCTTTCTCTTTCTCCTACTGTCCCTCTCTTTCTCTCTTAAAAAAAAAAGAGAAAGTAGTATAGTAGACTTTATGATTTCAGAGGAGAGAGAATTTTAATTTCCTTGAAAACAGTGCTATGTTTGGAACATGTTTTATCAGAGAATTAAAACCTGCCCTAAAAGAAATATTGACTGTCTAATGTTTGGAATATGGTGTGGGGAAAAATAATAAAGCATTATTTATCTATCATTTGTTAAGGAAGTTAAATGACCTTATTCTCAGGTCTTAAAGAAATCCTGCTTTCAAAACTAGATTTCATGGACCTAACAATGAAGCATATTCAGAAAGGCATATTAAACATATGCTTTATGGTATCAGTATAATTTTGAAAGACTCGGGTTATATACAACTTTTCTAAGGATCAAAAACTTTGTAAATTTTAGACATTAATCTGTACCTATCAAGAAATAACCAAATGAAACAAATTCAAGAAAAAGTAAAATGACTCCGTGTAATGCTACAAAACAAATTAGTAGTAAAGCCAGAAATGGAAGCCCTAACATCTAAGATCCTGTCCTGCCCCATGTGTTAGTCCATTTCTATTGACAAGGCTTGTTAAGCTGGAGAAATCTGACATCATGTTGAATTTTTCATGAAACTGAGTCAGAAGCATTGTAATATCAGTTAAGTTGCAGTTCTTTTACAAGTTTCCTTTAAAATGTTGTTCTTTTTTCATATGTAGAAGGTATGCTGTGTATCAGGAAGAAATCAGACAGAATTAGTCATAAGGATACTGGGATCCATCTTTGAATGACAGGCAGTGAGTGAATACAGTTGGATAGGTGACTCTCCTGATACCATTAATAATAATGGAATTTACCTTAAGACCTCAAGTGACTAATATATCCCTCTAGAATGGAATTAAAAATCTAATGTTATATATGTTTGTTTCTTCAGTGATTTTTTAACTCTTTCTTTATATGACACTTAAAAGTATTTTTCCCATTGCTTTTGCACTCATAAAATAATGTGGATTGTATGCAATTGTTTTTGTTCTTAAAGAAACTGGAGACAAGGTACTGATCCATCTCCTAACTCTGTAAAATGATAGGAAAGCAGAAAATCCTATGTAAAATTTTAAAACATGAGCACATTGGAAAATTCTCTGACTTCTACATCTCCTGTAAGATATTATAATTTTGAACCTAGGGCTGTTATTTTTCACTCATTTGTTTATTTCATTCATATAATAAATGGTATAGAGGTGTTTATTATGTACTCACTATTGTGGGTACAACAGATAGCAGTGACAATCAAGGCCTATGTCATCATAAGTAGATTGTAGTTAACTGAGTCATGGGGAAGTGTTGAGACAGCTAATAAACATGTAAACAAATCAGAAATAACTTGCATAAATAATTCAAATAGTTCAAATACTAAACAGTAAATGTGCTAATATTCTTAAGTCAAAATGCCCCAGGAACATATATAATTAAACAAGTTTTATTTTTTACTCATTTAAGCAAAGGAATTATATTATGTATCAGCAGGAAGGTGTTAGAAAGAATCTATTATACCACTTAGGCTTTGGTTGGGTGATTTGGGAGAGGGTCTAAGGAAGTACAGATTTGCTTTAGATTAGATGCTGTAGAAAACAGATGCAATTCTATAATTGGGTATCTTTTTATTCTATTTTTCACTAATTATAATTCTACATATTTTTAATTGTACATATTTTTGCGATATAATGTGATATCTCATGGTTATGTTGTAGAATGATTTAAATAACTAATTTTTGAAAGTCCATCATCTCACATACTTAACCACTTTTTTAAAGTAAAAGCATTAAAACCTATATTTTAATAATTATAAAATAAAAAATGCATTATTATTGCATTATTATTTATTAAACCCACCATGCAATGCTATAAATCAGGAAAGTTTATTCATCCCATCTAACTGAAAATTTGTGTACTTCAATCAATACCTTCACTTTTTCCACTCACCCACCTCCCTCAGCCTCTGGTAATCACCATTCTATTCTCTACTTATATTAGTTTGTCTTTTTCAGATTACACATAAACGTGCAATCATGCAGTACATTTCTTTCACTTAGCCTAATATTCTTCAGGTTCATCCATGTTGTTGAAAATGATAGAGTTTCCTTCTTTACAAAGGCTAGGAAATATTGCATTATATGTGTGCATATGAATATATATGTGCATATGTGTATATATACATACATATTTCACAGTTTTTACAATTTTACTTTTTATTTTATGTGTTTCCTACAAAAGTTGTCTTTTTATAAATAATTTCAAAATGCAAGTATTGTAATGTCAAGTATGAGATTTTAAAAATCCTCTTAAAACTACTCAGAAGAAAAATGTCAAACGGCCCATCTTGTAATTTATGTACTGTCAATAAACTATAATGCAATTTATGTGTAAGCCAAATATACACATATTTTCTATTAGCATATTTGTCATAAATTAACATAATCAGCTATTAGGCATAAACATCAGTTTTCTGAAAATCAGGCTCAGTAATTTGGGAACATTATAAACTTGTCAGTTTATAGTTTGTGTGTGTGTGTGTGCACGTGTGTTCATGTGTATCATTTAGCATTGTTTTTGTTGTAGCGACTCTTACATTTTAATGTACATTTATTATTGTGGTCTATTGGTATCAGCATTTTACCATTTAAAGCATGAGAGCCTTCCCATATCTTCCTTATCCATTTTTTTTTAAAGCAGAGAGGGACGATGAGAGAATCACTTTTTATTTAGTTTTTCAAGTGTCTTTTGTTGCTGCAACACTTAATTGTGTATGTTGTGCTGGGTTTTGAACCCATGTCCTTGTGCATGCCAGGCAAGTGCCAGAACCGCTGAGCTATGGCTCCAGACTCCTTATCCATTTCCTCAATGAAATAAAAAAACTAGGCTATTTGCACATCATAGCAATTTTACTAAAGAGTAATAGCTGAGACATAAGTGACTAATACTCCATGGACATGTGATCACAGTGATATGTCAGCACACTGATTTCATTTCATAATTATACATACACACATACACACACACACACACACACACAAAGACATACCTCTGGAAGTGGGATTGCTGGATCATCTACTAATTTTATTTTTAATTTCTGAAAAATCTTCATACCATTAGTTGTAATGAATATTTCCTATCAACAGTGCCCAAGGGCTCTTTTTCCCACATTTTCTCCAACACTTGCTTCCTTGCATCATTTCATAATTATTATTTTAACAGATATAAGGTGATACTTCACTGTGTTTTAATTTCCTTTTCTCTGATGATCAGTCATCATGAGCATTTTTTTCATGAACTTATTGGCCATTTGTAAGTCTTCTGAAAATATCTAAGTTCTTCATCCATTTTTAATTGAATTCTTTTTTCTAGCTATCACATTTTTGAGATCCTTATGTGTTTTGGACAATATCCCACTTTCAGATGTGTGGTTTGCATATATTTTCTCTTATTCCATTGTCGCTCCCCGCAGGGTTCTGGAGTGGGGAGCGGGCGGAACGACCTCGGCGGACCTTAGCCATTCCCCGGGGGCGAAAGGACACTGGGAACTGGGGGCCGACAGGGCAGGGCTGGGGACTGGGGAGAGGAGTCTCTCCCCACATCATTCCAGAGCAGGGAGCAGGCAGAACGACCTGAACCTGGGCTGTCCCCCGAGGGGCCGAGTCAGGACGGGGATGGAACCTGGGGGAAAGGAGTCGCTCCCCGCAGCACTCCAGAGTGAGGAGCAGGGAGAACGACCTGGCAGACCTGGGCCGTTCCCTGAGGGCTGAGTTAGGAAGGGTCGAGGAGCTGGGAACGAGGGGGCGAATGCCAGAGGCTGGAACACGGGACCTGCATCTTCTACTGCTGCTGATCTCTCCAACGTCTCTGCTGATCTCTTGGGTTCTATACTTCTTTTCTGCTTTCCTCCTTTAGGACAGGGCTGCTTTCCTCCTGGCTGCCTTCTTCTCTGGTTCTATGCTTTCTTCCTTCGGGACAGGGCTGCTTGCTTGCTTTCTTGCTTACTTCCTTTTCTCTGGCTACTGCTTCTCCTTTGGCTACTTTCTTACCTGACTAGTCGCTACTCTATTTATCCATTACAACAACCAATAGGGGTACAGTGCAAACACATTTCTCCAATTGTAACAAATGAGTGGCGGAATAGCTTAGTCATGCGGTCAGGCAATTTGCTAATTACAAGCCAGCTGGACCCCTTAGAGTTGTTTACCACCAGTTCTTTTACAAGTCAGCTGGGCCTCATGTTGGGGGATCCAACACTCCATGGGTTGTTTTCTAGTTTTGTTAGCTGTTTCTTTTGCGATGGAACACATGGATTTATTTCTGGGTATCCTATTCTGTTCCATTGCTCTTTTGTCTGTTTATAAGATAGTACAAAACTGTTCTGGTTCCCATAGCTCTGTATTATATTTTGAAGTCAGTGTGATTCTTGTAGCTTTATTCTTTTTGCCTAAAACTGTTTGGTTATTCTATGTCTTTTGTGCTTCTATGTAAGTTTTAGAATTATTTTATTATTTTGGAAAATGAAATTGGAATTTTGACAGAGGTTACATTAAATCTGTAGATTGCTTTGAATAGTAAGGCTTTTTAAGCATTATTAATTTCCCAGACCATGAACACAGGATCCCATTTATTTGTGTCATCTACTGTGCTTTCATCAATGCTTCATAGATTTCATGTGTATTTTTATTAAATTTCTCATTTTGTTTATGCATCGGTTTCCTAATTTCATTTAGTTATTCTATATTTTCTATATATTTCTATACATTTATATTTATTTCCATCTCATTGCTTTTTTTATTTATTAGATGAATATGGAGTTACAATTGAGGAGGAAACATTGTCAAACAATCAAGAACAAATGACATATACATAGTTATCCAAAGCTAATACCATGTCATGAAATCCCAGCTTGGGTTCCCCATGCTACTGTTCCCCCCAGAAGAACCCCTCAGTTAAATGGAGATCTTGTGCAGGTCAGAGATCTTCTTCTGAGACTACCCATATTCACACCCTCCAGCCTACTGGATATTCTTCCTAAGCCCTCCCCTACCCAGTCCCCAACACTATGCCACCATGTATCCTAGGCAATCATCCCCTTGTTGCCTTAAGAATCATACAATTTGAGGTTATTATTAGCTTAGCCATCTAACATACTGTTTCCAGATGTATTCTAGCTTCCACAGATGAGAGAAATGAGTCAGCCCTTCAGTCTCTGAGATTGGAATACTTCACTTAGCATAATTCTTTCCATCTCCTCCATTTGATTTTAAAAGTCATAATATTGTCTTCTCTAATGGCCTAGTAGTACACCATTGTATATATGTACCAAAGTTTTTGAATCCATTCGTCGAGTGAGGGGCATCTAGGTTAGTTCCATAATGTAGCTATAGTAAATTGAGCTTCTATAAATATTGATAGCCATATCACTATAATATGCTGATTCTAACTCTTTTGGCAAAAGACCCAGGAGAGGGATAGTTGGGTCACAAGGTGGTTCCAGCCGTAATTTTTTGAGGATTCTCCACACTGCTTTCCAGAGTGGCTGAACCAGTTTGCAGTCCCACCAGCAGTGTAACAGTGTTCCTCTTTACCCACAGCCCCTCCAGCAACTGTTGTTGTTTGACTTTTTCATTTTTGCTACTCTAACAGGAGTGAGATGGAATCTCAGTGAAGTTTTGATTTGCATTTCCCTTGTAGCTAATGATGTACAGCATTTTCTCATATATTTATATGCTTTTTGCATTTCCTCTGCTGAGAAGTTTCTTTTAAAATCCATAGCCCATTTATTGAATAGATTATTTGTGATTTTGGTGTTTAGCTTTTTTAATTCTTTGTATATTCTGGATATTAGCCCTCTGTCCGAGGTGTAGCAGCCAAAGATTTTCTCCCTTTCTGTAGGTTCTCTCTCGATGCTCTTGACTAGATCCTTAGCTGTGCAAAATCTTTTTAGTTTAATTGCATCCCATTCATTGATTCTTCACTTTACTGCTTGCGCCATGGGAGTTTTGTTAAAGAAGGCACCACCAACTCATATGTCCTGTAGTGCTGATCCTACTTCTTTTTCTAGTATGTTTAAAGTTGTTGGCTTAATATCCAGATCTTTGACCCATTTTGATTTAATTTTTTTCAGGGTGAATGATAAGGATCCAGCTTCAGTTGTCTACACATGGCTGTTCAATTTGTCCAACACCATTTGTTGAACAGGCTATCTTTCTTCCACACTATGCTTTTGCCCCCTTTATCAAATATCAAATAGTTAAAGATATGGGGGTTTGTCTCAGGATCTTCTATTCTGTCCCACTGGTCTTCAGTTCTGTTTTGATACCAATACCATGCTGTTTTTGCTACTACAGCTCTGTAATATAATTTCAGGT
>PVKS010024326.1:6491-31308 GCA_004027875.1 Aplodontia rufa
TTATCCCCAGGAGTGCCCCCCCAATTACCCTCCCTTATCCCTCCCTTCCCCTTCCCATTATAACTCTAAAAATAGTATTAGATTGTAAAGCATTACATCTTATCTGAATTTAACTCATGTTTCTAGACCAACTTTCTCATTGTCCAGGGTCTAGTCCCCACCTCCACAGATGAGTGGAGACAATCGACCCTTAGATCTCACCCAGAGATGTTTTACCATTGAGCCACATCCTTAGCTCTATTTATTTATTTATTTAATTATTTATTGTTTTGACACAGAGTCACTAAGTTGCTCAGGCACTCAGTAAGTCACTGGTGCTTTCCTTAAATATGCAATCCTTTTGTCTCATCCTCCCCAGCTGCTGGAATTATAGGTGTGTGCCACCATGCCTGGCTCTAGAAAAATACTGCTGAAGCTGTGCGATACAGAATTCAGAGAGTTTGAGTACATTTTGTCATAATATTGGATCCATTACATCTTGTGAATAAATAGACTACAAATATACAGATTTTAGCTAAATTTTATTTTGTAAAGCTGTTTCTTGCTTTATTTTTTAAGTGAAAACAAGTGTGACACTAATAAAGTCTCAGCCCATTGCCTTTCCAGAAGGCAGATCATCCATCTCACTGGAGCTCTGGACTCTGGCTCTGAGTTGAACCAGTATTATTGTGGTTATCGTGATCATCTTCCTGATTATCATACATTTGCAAGCATTAACTGGATAGCTTGGATAGTAGTTTACATAAAAGTAAGAGGTGGCAAATGTAAACTATAAATGTAGCATTGTGATACTCCTTTATGTTTAATGCTTTAGTTTAAATTTTGCAGCATCATCTTGCAGAAGCCAGAAGAGAGGCAGGAGGCTGCAGTGGCATTCTCCACTGAACCATCTGGTTTTTATCATGGGAACCCTGTCAGTTTCCATGTAGAGTCACTGAGCTCACCTAAGGCTGCCTTGTCTGAAACTCAGGTTAAGTGTTCCCGTAGCAAAACTCCTGCTGTATTTTCTTCAGTTAGTGCAACCAGTGAATGTCTGATGCTTACAAATCTCCAGATACTCCCACTTACTCCTTTTTTACATAGACTTTTACATGGAAAGACAGTCATGGAAAATTAATCACAGAAAATAGCAGGGGACACAGCTTTCTGTAAACATGCAGGAGCTGCCATTCTCCTGCATTTTGCAGCAGAAAACAGGATTTTTACATAATTGAGCAACAGTGAAACTTGGGGTGCTAGAAACAGAACAAATTAAGGGCATGCCTTCAAATCCAACAACAAATGTAGTTTATTTATACCCAGACATTTAAGTGTCCCTAGAGCCACAAAAAAATCACTTTTTAAACTAAGCACATTTCATTTTATGAGTTCCTGAAGGTAATGGCACCATGCACAGGGATTTAATAGTTCAGGGATTTTTTTTTTTTTTTTTTTTTTTTTTTTTTTTTTTTTTTTTTTTTTTTTTTTTTTTTTTTTTTTTTTTTTTTTTTAGATACTGATTGTTCTCTCATGACATTGAGGTCTATTTCATGGATAATTGTCATTAAGTTTTAGATATTCTTCTATTGATAGCCTTTCCTTTAAAGTAATATTTAAAGAAAAAAATTGACTAGGTGAACTTGAGTTTAAGGATTATAGGTATCTGATGACTGCTTCCACTAAGTACTTAATGAAAACCATGTTGTGCTGTCCAATGTGCTAATGACTGACCTCATGTGGCTATTTAAAATGAACTTTAATTAACTAAAATAAAATTAAATTGAATATTTATTTTTCAATGACTAGCCATATTTTGATTGCTCAATAGGCACATACAGCTAGTGGTTATCATATTGGACACACAGATAAAACATTTCCAACATTGCAAAAAGCTCTGTTGGTGGCACTAAGTCCTAGAGCATGAAGGCAGATGGGCTGAGAGATAGACATCTTACAGATGAGGGAAGTTATCAACACTTGGGAGGTTGTTCAGATAGTTCAAGAAATGGGTAGTGAAGGGAATGTCTTATCTGGGCAAAGTAGCAAGGCAGAATGGGTGTTATATGTCAAAGCCAAAATGGACCCATGTAATTCAACCCTGAACAATTCTGGGCAGGACCATGGAGTTTATGCCATGCATTAGGAGCAAACTCAGGGTTATGAAATTAACAATCCCAAAGTCTTTAGGGTCAAGAAAATAAGAGAGAAAACATACAAGCACAATCATGATGTTGTGATGATCTAGAATTCTGAAGGAATAATGTGTTAGTTTCCTGTTGCAGTTGTAACAAATGACCACAGTTCTGCAGATTAAAATCTTACTTGGCTAAGGTGAAGGTATTGGTGGGGCCATGATTCTTCTGGAGGCTTTAATTTTCCATCATTTTTTCCATTTTGTATAGCCTATTTGCATTCCTTGGCATTATGGACTCCTCCCATCCTCAAAGTCAGTAGTGTGGCATCTTCAAATTCCTCTCTGACTCTTACTCTTATTTCCATCATTAGATCTTTTACTCTCACCATTCTGTCTTTCTTTTACAAGGATCCTTCTCATTATATTGGACCCTAAAATTATCTAGGATAATATCCCCATCCTATCCCATTCCCTTTTGCCATGTAAGTTAACACAACCACAGGTTTTGGGGGTTAGGATGTGAACATCTTCAGAAGAGAGACATTAATCTGCCTTCCACAAATGGAGCAGTACCAAAGGCCCACTTGAAGGTTAGCAACTTTGCAGATATTTACAATTACCCTTGGTAATTAAAGAACAACATCTTCATTTGATTTGTCATATAAGGACCTATATTTAGGGGTTAAGATAATGTCAAAGGAACACAAATGAATGCAGATTCTTATGCCTTATTAGTAGAAATGAAAATTTATACAAGTCCTTTGGAAATGGTGAGCACTGAATTCATTAAAGTGGCTTCTTTCTGGAAAGGTTCGGAAGAGAATGGAACTGGGAAAAGTTATACACTAAAGAATCTCCAAATATATTTGAAATTTTTTTTTTTGGTGTCGTGAAATAAATGACATGTTATTAATATTTGCTAAATTGAGTTATTGGGCTCTATTTTGTTATTCATGAATTATTCTCTGTTCCTATTTCTGCCTGCAAAATCCTTTAATAATTACAATGCTAAATAAGTTAATTGCAACAAGGAGAAGAGGCCTAAGGGAGTATCTCGCACAGTGATTCTCGAATTGCTGGCACTTCCAGGTACCTGTAGGGATGCTAAATTACAGATCATGAGTCCCACCTCCAAAGTCTGAGAGGCAGCAGGTCTGGGGTGGGGCCTGGTCATTTGCATTTCTAACAAGTTGTCTGGTGATGCTGAAGTTGTTGCTCCAGGTATCTCACCTCAAAATTTGTTGATTTAGTCCACCTCATTTATTCAAGAGAAATCTTTTCAATATATCCTTTTAAGAAACAGTTGCGGGGTACCTGATTTGTGTCAGGTCTCTCATATTGCTCAAACAGGTCTTAATAAGTTTGACACAATTTCTGCTCTTACAGTTTGCTCACTTGGGGGGAAGGGGAAAGAAGAATCAACAAGGAAACAATTCAGTAAACAAGATAAGTTCAGACAGTGCCAATTTTTTTTCTTTTTAAATTGTGTATATACTTTTATTTAAGAGTTTCATTTAAACATTTTAAGAGAATTCAAATGATAAATAAAAGTGATAATAAAAATAGCAGTAATGCAAAGATTAACATCACTGGCAATTGCCAAGAATATGAAATATTTTTAATAAGGGACAACGCAAATATTAGGAATATACTACAGTTTTGCGAAATTAAAATCTAATTAGAATGGGGAATTCTAAGAAGGAAAGAGAGCATGTAAGCAGGATGGGGGTGGCATTAAATTGAACCATCAGTTTGAGAAAGCAAATTTTTTCCCTTTCGTTTACTGTTTAAATTTTTTAAAAATTTGACAGAAACAGTCTATGTTTTTAACAGTGTGTGATGTGATGCTTTGAGGTATGTACACATTGTAGAATGATCATACTTTATGTGGTGAGAGCGCATATTATTCATTTTTTTACATGTTTAAGTGTATAATATGTTGTATACTGTAGCCACCCTTCTTCACAAGTGCTCTCTTCAAATTTACTCCTCCTAACTGTAATTATGTATTGCTGGATTAGTGTCTTCCTATTCCTCTCACCCTTAACAGGGGTGACATTTAAGCTGAGGAACATTTGTGGGACTACCTGAGGGAAATAAGTTCTGGGCAGAAGAGAAAAATTGAAAAACTGAGGCAAAAAAGAAATAAGGAAACCTGAAAGAATAGCAAACACGTGAAAAGAAGTTTAATGTCATTGGTTATTAGAGGAATAAGTAATCATTCTTTACTTTCCAACCAACTAACTATCGGAAAAATAGCCAGCACGAGGAGGTGTGGACTGGATCCTCAGGTGAAGTTCCCATTGTCTTGATGCCAAAGGCTACATAGTTCATCTCTACTCCACAGTCTCTGGTTCTTCCCACCAGACCACACCCTACATATGTAAAACACAAATTAAATGCAGCACAAATACAACATAGCCACCTTTTCTCCAACCCCAAGTCAGTGTGTGGCCGCTCTCAGGATTTGCTAAAGTAAATGAAATAAATCTATAAAAACAACTCTTTGCACACCTGAAATATTTTTCAAGAAAGTGTCAGAATGTTCATCAGAGACATTTGCAAATAAAATTTAATTTGTAAATAAAATTTATTATATTTTTTTCTCTTTAAAGGTGTTCTCTTTGTCTCGAGAGCCAAGAAGGTGGATTACATAAATCATAAATGAAATGTAAGAGATTTACAATAACTCAAAGTCCTCTATGGCCATCAAAATACCACATGCAAATTTCCTTAAAATTTTCTACTTACATTCTCACTTCATTTAATCTCTATATGTGTATTAAGTCTCTACCTTCCTTTTCATTTGCATCTTTCTCTACCTGACAGATATATGCCACACTTGACTTTCCGCTTCTTGACTGAGATATGGCTCAAACTATCATCTTAGTGGGTTTATAGAAAAAACTTTTAAGTGTTTATCAATGCCAACTTCTGTAGCAAAGCTCTCTTTAGTTTCTTAGTGTTTTTATTTGTATCTGGTATTATGCCTCAAGAAAAGGCTCAAAAAATGCTTAATGGCCAAATCCGTGGTTGAACTTGATTCCAGGGGTGTGGTGTGGTGCATACTATTATGCAAATATACTCCAATTAAAAATTAATATATTCAGGCAATACATGTTAGTTGGTCATCTACTATATTTCAAAGGTCATAAGCCAAGCACTGAAATGAGTAAATCCATTGTCAAAGAGTTCAGTTTCTAGTGCAGGCAACAGATACATAAATATATACATTGTGTCAGATAATAGTGAGTGTGAAGGAAAAATAAAGCAAAGCAAATAGACCAAAAAGAAAGGTGCATGGTGCTAATTAGATAGTGAAGTCTTTGACACTGACATTTATTTATTTAAGATTGACAAAATTGTATGTATTTATGATATGCAACATGATATTTGGATATACGTATAAATTACAGAATGGCAAAATGAAGCTTGTTAATGTATCCATTACTTCACATATGTGGTGTGTGTGTGTGTGAGAGAGAGAGAGAGAGAGAGAGAGCGCTGTGAACTGACATTTGAGCAAATCCCTCAATGAAGTCAGACAGATCATATCTGGGAAAAGTAAATGCTATTGACCAGGACTGATATCCCCAGGGGATGGAGCTAAGTGAATGAGGGAGACAGTCACAAGAGATGAAATGGAGAAATTGCAGCCAAGTCAAGTAGAGATTTACAATCTACAGTGAAAAGTTTTGGTTTTATTCTGAGAAAGATATACATTCTTGGCAAATCTGGGCAGAGGAACGATAGGTCCAAGTTAGTTATCAAAGTATTCTGGTTATTGTATAAAGGCAAAACAAAACCATACACATCAATAACACAGAGAAGCAAAGACAGAATAAGGCGAACATCAGAAGGTTGATGCAACATTCTTGGCAAGAAATTGTGGAAGCAGAAGTTGAGCAGTGGCCAGATTCTGGATATAATTCCAAGACAGAGCCAAGAGTAGTTGATGCTCTATTGGAAGAAGAATACGAGAGAGAGGAGCCAAGAAAGGAAGACTTCAAGGATTTGGGCCTGAGAAACTGGAAAAATGAAGTAGTAATTTACTGAGATGGGGAAGATTGGGAGAAAGCAGCTAAAAGTTCATCTTTGAAGATGTTATGTTGAGGATACTCATTATATATCCAAGAAGGCAGGTAGATAAAATATATGTGAAATTCAGGAGAATGACCCCAACTGCTGACAGACATTTGGGAACCATTAGTGTAGAAATGGCATTTACTAGATGAGATTAAATAGAAAGTCTGCATAGATACAGAGATAGATGTGAGGACTGAACTCTGGAACACACTAACATTTGGATGTTAGGGGAATAAGAAGGATACAATAAATCTTATAAGAAAGATTAGATGATGATATTAAAAAACTATGAGCAAATAGTGCTCTGAAGCCAAGTTAAAGAAAGTGCTGCAAGGAGAAGGAAATGATCAACTGGCATAAATTCTCCGGGTAGGCCCAAAAAGAAGACTAAGACAGGAAATTATAGTGAATTGCTAGAGTTTTAGTGGAGCAACAGAAGCAAAAACCTGATTGGAATGTGTCTGAGAGAGAATCAAAGGAGAAAATATGGTGACAATGAATTTAGAAAACTATTTGGAGAACTTACGGTACAAAGTGGACAGAGCAATGGGGTACATAATGGGAAGGTGAGATGATGTCAAGGGAGAAGAGGATATGAAGGGCAAGAAGCAGTGAAAAGACAAGGGAGAGGTGATTAGAAGTTCTAGGGTACTGAAGTGTTGGAGTTTGAGCAGTAGAGATTGTGATCAGGAAATACAGGAGTTGATGGTCAGAAAGTAGAAAGGTTAATATTGAGACTATGGAAGTGGCACAGTCATGTCATGATAAGGTCCAATGAGAGATCATTTGAAGAGGGCAGCTAAGATGGGGGTAGACAGCAAGTTCATGGGAGGTAAGTGTTCAGAGAAGGGAGAATCAAGAACCTAAGTTATCAGAAGTACTGTCTGGATACTTAAATCCTCATAAATCAAAACAGGAATAACCATGGAGAGAATGACAGTGAAATGAAGACTAAATTAAACTCATCAAGAAACAAGGCAGTGTAACTAGAGAGTCTGAAGATGGCTGCCCCAAGGAGAACCACCATGCAGCATTGTCTTATGGCTGAGGTAGTGGTGGTAGTAGTGGTGGTGGTGGTAGTGATCGTGGAGGGGTAGAAGGAGGACAACTGGCCCAAAAGAGGCAATGAGGTGCAGGGAAGATACCTACCTCTCTTCCAGCCTTAGTGGTATACAAAAGGGGAAGAAAATATTCTCAAAATTCTCATATCTTCTTTTTACTGGCCTTGACATCTAAGGCTTAATATTTTTTCTTTCTTTGCGAATTCCAAGTAAAGCTAATGATCTTCCAAGTCATCTAATAAGGCAAGGCCTTATATTTTGTTTTAGAGTGATTAGTCTTGGCTAAATGAGATTATGTGCATGTTTGTGTGTGTTTGTGTATGTGTGTGTGTGTTCACACATGTGCATCTTCACTTGTTCATGTAACATGAGCAACAAGTCTGTTATTTTGTGTTATTACTATTTCATTGGCTTTAAAATAAATGAGTTTATTTAGATTTCTAGAAATGAAACTGCCCAGTTGATATCTTATAGCTGTTAGGGATCCTTTGGGACTTGAGCTTTTTACAAATGTTTGCTCTTATGTGAAAACTACAAGGAAGGGGATTGCATAAACAAAACTTTAAAAGAATGTGATGCAGCTAAAAGCTGTGTTTTGAATAAATGTCCAGTCTATTTCTGGAAGCCCATAAGGTTCTCCATCATCCTTATCTGCAAATTTATTTTTCATTTTTAAAAAAGTTTATTTCCTTTTTTCTTTTAGCACATTCAGTATGAAAGCAAAATAAAATCCAGTTATGTCCACTGTATTCTTTGTCTTGTTGGACACTGTCACATAGAGCTCCATAAAACTTTTTCATTCTTCAAGTTCATTTTCATTTTTCTTGTCTACAGAATCAGCCGCAGTAAGTGCTGGGAAAATGACTTCAAAGTGTGAAATGACCCTGTAGCGACTTGGTAATTCTCCTTACATCCTGTTCAGCGCCTAGAGAATGTGGTCATGGGGAGGGAACCAGTTATTCCCCTGAATGCATGCTTAAAGCATGCTCTAAAATACTTCAGTGGTGAATTTTAGATCTGCTTTACAATTCCCATTCTGGAGGAGCAATAGTTGTGCTGTATTCTTCATCTGTTTCTGAGAATACTGTGTTAGTCAAACAGAGAGTAAAGTGCTTGCAGAAAAATTTGGGTGTACCACCTGCCCACAGTTCTACCTCAGCTTCCTCTGAATATGACCAGATGCCTCTGGCCCATTCATGAAGAAAAAAAAATTATTATTCTCTCTTGATGATTTATTGTCTCTACAGCAAAGTTGATCTTCCTGCAGTATTGATTAAAGAGGGAACAGGAAGATGACTAAATATTTCCTTCAAATGATAACTGTAAAAATGTGGGAAAATGGATTCCAAGCCTTGCTCCTATCCACGAATCTGTTTTTATCCCATTTAACTCTGATGTAGCTATGTGAACTAATTTCAGTTGCACAGATCTCATTCTTTTTTTCTTAAGGGAGAGAGAAAGAGGAGGTGTTGGGGGGAAGGGAATAGGAAGCATATCAAGGAGATCAGAGGGAGGGAGTATGGGGGAATCTAATCAGAGGGGAACCTCCAACCTTCATGAGAAGTCCAATTAACTTGGGATTTAATTAGGGGGAAACATGGTCCATGGGGAACCCAAGGGGGAAACTATGGAATGGCACTAGCCTTGGCTTGTTCTGTTATTATATATCTGTTCTTGATTGTTTGATGATGAATCCCTCCTAATTGGAAGAACATGTTTAATGAATAAAAATAAATAAATAAATAAAATCATTCCGTGATACAGAAAAGAGGGGGTAATCAATTTTATTTAGTTTTTCATGTGGCTTTTTTTGCTCAAACATTTTGTATGTATGTGGTGCTAGGGTTCGAATCTATGTCCTTGTGCATGTCAGGCAAGTGCTGTAACTGCTGAGCCACCATTTCAACCCCACAGATCTCATTCCTAATGAGAGGTTGAGAATCAGTAGTAGATGTATCTGCTCCTTAAAAAGAAAAGAAAGAAAGATGAAAACAAAAGAAAAATAACAACAAAACCCAGAATTTTACTACACCAAAGACCTTGCTTTCTTTGTACCATCTCTGCTTCATTTTGAAGCATTTCCTTAGTTCTGACTCAGTATTTACTTGTTGAGCTCACTTATTTAAAAGAAAATATCTTCACAAGAATGTTTCAGTGCTGTAGAGGGAAATGAAAAGATCCTAACTTCCCCCAATTAGGTTCAGAAAACTTCTGCCTGAAGAGCCATAAACATTCACAACCTTTCTCAATCCAGGAGCTGGAAGATACTAGTCAGTAAATTACTCCCAAGATCCCATGAAAGAGAGCTACCCCATGGGCAGAGATATTCAGAAAGCAGACATTTTAAAGGCTTTTGTGGAGGGAAAATGATTTGCAAAGTGTTTGGCAAACAAAAGCTCTGTGTAGTTCTATGTCACTTTCAAAGTCAACTTTAGAGTGCTCAAACTTGCATGTTTATGAGAATGGAAAGCCATTATTTAGCCCAATGAGTATGAAAAACTCCACATTGCTGTGTGCACAAAGGTTGAGGCTAATGGCCAAGACGTGGACTTTTATGTTCTGTAGTCATGAACATTGACTGGCTGGAGCCTCAGAGAAATGGGACTAAATCCAGGGAATTGCATTCAGAAGTTTATGTTTATGAGAAATTTGCTTAGTCTCACTAATTTTATCAGTTGCCTTTGAACTACTTTCCACGGACACAGACACATACTCATTTGATAGTTCTCTTGGGTATGTAGTCATGTAAAGGTATTGAATTGATATAAAGACTAAGAGGAAAGGGAGCTCCTTTAAATAAGTTCAGGACCAAAGGAAAAATGATTGACCCATTATTGGACATAAGATGACTGAAAACCACTGAATTAAAAGATGTCTCAGGTTTCTGAGTCTATGGGAATCCTGTTTCTTATGACTCTCTACATCACTCATAGCACTTTTGTTCTTGTTTTTCTATTAGGAAGCCAAGTCCTGGGTTAGGAGTGAAGGATACATTACCAAACATACACCAAGAAAGAACAGGTAAATTAAACAGAAAACCAGATAATTTTTAACAACTGATTTTGAAGACTGGTAGTATCAGTGAAAGTACTTAGAAAACCAGTTATTTAATTATAGAGAGGAGCAGTCTGGGCCAATCACATAAGCTTCTTCACCATAGAATCTCCTAGTGATTCTGGTGGCAGAAGTGAGACAAGCACCCAGGTCTCCTTGATTCCTTGTTGAGAGCTTTGTTCACTCCAATAGACAAGGCCCATCAACCATTGGATCCAATTGTCATGTATATACCTGGAAAGAATTAGAAGAATCTCAGAGGACAGTGAATGTGGAGAAGAAAGGCTCACAGCTTGTCTTAATTGCCAAAGCTTCCTTCCTTTTCCTCTTCTAGATTAGGCATGACCAACAAACTCATGCATTCTCATTCTCTTTCCTTTCTTTCTTTCTTTCTTTCTTTCCCCACCCTCTCATCTCTGTGTTTCTTTTCTTTTTCTTTTCTTTTTTTTTTAAGTGCCAGAGATTGAACCCAGGGGCACTCAACCACTGAGCCACATCCCCAGCCCTTTTTATATTTTATTTTGAGATAAGGCCTTGCCAAGTTGCTAAGGCTGGCTTTGAACTTGTGATCCTACTGCCTCAGTCTCCCAAGTTGCTGGGAGTGCAGATGTGTGCCACCTCACCAGGCCTCGTTCTCTTCCTGTCTCTCAGCCCTTCTGAAAGGTATTGAAAAAGAAGGAGGAGGTTCTTAGATTTGACTCAAAGTAAAAGCCAATAAAATAGAAATATGCCTCCTGTTCACTTTCCTTTTACCTTGACTAGCATGCTATCGTTGTAATCTCTTTTCTCTTTGAAAAATCTCTTTGGAACTGAAAGTTGTGGAGTGGTAGAGAGACAAAAAAGAATAAATTCATAGTTTATTAAAGATCAAATGGATGATCTAGAATATCCTAATCTGTGGCCTCTTTTAGAGATGAACAAAAAAGAGGAATGCTTCCAGAAGGAATATTCAATTGAAGATTCTACTGCAATAAGAATGGAGTATTTTTGAGATTCTACATTTCTAGTAGGCTCCCAAGTCATACTGACATTACTGACCTATTGATCATTCTTCTAAGTACCAATGGTCAAGACTAGCTTTGGGTTGTACAATGTGTCAATGGTTCCTCTAGTGACCATAATGAATATCATTCATTTTTGGATGGCACAGATCCATGTAGCTTTAAGTAAATTTTTTTAAAACTCTCTGAATTATAGTTTTCTCACTTGTAAAGATCATAAATTTATAGGTTTTGTGATCCCTTTGAATAGCCAAGCAGATAGCATAGTCTTCATTTAGACCTTTACTCATAAAGTAAAAACAGAATATGGGGGAAATATAGGATTAGGAGCCCCGGGGCCTATGAGAACAGAGGAAACACCTTGGGCATGAATTCCACTTTCTGCAATGAGACATTGGCCTGGGTCACCTTTAAGATCCTTTCTAGTTTGAACAGTCTACTCTTTAGAACATAGTATTCCTAGTCTAAATAAGTATAGTGTTTTGCAGTTGTGGTATTTTTATTTGTGTAGCATATCAATGGTCTGTTTAACACCAAGTTCTTGATCAAAAACAGAGACCCATAATTATGCTTAATTTCTGTGGGAAATTTTGTTCAGCTCTCTTACTTCATTTGATGACATATTTTTCAAGAACACAGAGAGTGGGGAGAGTCTACAAGTGGCACTTGTAGACTTATAACCTTCCAATGACTGGGAATATTTTGAGGCTATACATTTCTTTGACTATTTTACATAAATTGAGTACTTCAGTTCTTATGTTTAACCCCATGGTATCCTCACAAGTTCCTTAAATGGAAATTATTTTAATGAGACTCTGCAGTCATTGCACACTCAGGGGAACCATACTGTGCATAAATCTTGGCTGCCTTATAAAGTAAAGAATCTCAATATTAACCAGCTTTCTCAAAAAAGGAAAAATAACTTTGGACTTTTAAGGCACCCTCCTGATGCTTCATAAAGAATTGTGTAACCTTCCAAGAATGAATGCACGTCCCTTTCAGAAAAGTGCTCTCTGGAAGCTTTCCTAATGATATTTTACATGTGTATGACAGATATTTCCATCAATCTCACTTTGTCCTCACAGTGACCCTGAGAAGCAGGTCTCCCCCTCCTCCCCTTCTGTGGAGGAGGAATTAAGGCTCCAAGCTGTGAGGCCAGCTTGCCTGTAGGGAATGGCCACATCAGGACTGCAATTCAGGCATTCTTGTTTCTTGTCCTGGATTTTTTGTACTCACAAGTCTATAATTGTAACATCCTACAAACGTCCTGTGAAAATGTCCATATGAAATATATGCTTTTGCTAAGTCTGTTTACTTCTGACCATGGAAAGATTCTACAGACGTTAGTTAACTTTTCCCCCTTTTCTAAAGACCCTCTGAAGAAATGACTGTATCTGCAGTGCTTCTTTTTGGGCCCCTGGAAGGAGGCCAAAACTGTCACTGTGTTTTACATCTGGCCTTATTTCAAGAATCTCTTTGCTGCTTACTAGAGCCTGGACGTTGTCCTGCAGAACTCTGTAAAGTGCTTCTGACAGGTTGGCTATGCAGGACGGCAGGCATTATGCAGCTTCACAAATGGAAAAGGCTGCAGTGGGTATTCAGGCACACTCACTATGTGCAAACTCACTCTAAGATAAGGCCAAAGGGCCTCAAAGATGATTGCTTTTCAAAAGCAAATAACTACCTGTTGATCTGTCATGGAACTTTCAGTAGTGAATAACTCTAGTAAACTTTTAAAATATAATTCAAAAATTATAAAATTCAAATTATGAAAAAAATTAAACAACTTTTCTGAAATAGTCATAGCTCACAGCTTTCTTTTAAATTAGTTCAACACAGTCTTACATATTGGAGGGAATGTTGTTACATATTCATGAATACATAAATAAGTTAAGCCTGACCCTAGGAGAAGATCTCCCCCACTTCATCCATTCCCTGATCTCATGTCTCCTCTGTAATACTCCCCCATGCTATGGATGGAAATGAGCATATACACATACATTAATTATTTGAATTTCTGAGTTTGTACACTTGCCTGAGTATAGTTTGGCTTCTCATGGGAGCTGAGCGTACCCAGTTGTATTGATAACCCCCCTTCAGATTTTAAAAGCAATAAATACTAAAAGGAAATATTTGAATTTCCAAAAGAAGGTTGAGGGTGGATAAACTTTTGCATTGGTGCTTTAGTTCTAGAGCCTCAAAAGAAAAATCTAATAAAACAAAATAAAACAAACAAACAACAACAATAAAAAAAACCAATGAGAAATAGAAGTTATAGCTTTATAGAAACTTCAGGGAAAAAAACTGTATCTACAGAGGGGTTTGTAATAGGAACAAGTGTCCAAATTTCTCTTGTGAAATAGGTCAAACACATGAAACTTTAGAAGACAACTAATGATTAGGGCCTAACTATACTGAAGGTGACTAAGCAACTTACCCAAATTTTGAAGTGCACCTGAAGTCCCCATAGTCCAACAGTTTTTTCTTTTCTTTCTTTCTTTTTTTTTTCATGTTTAACTTAATTGATGTGGAAAAATTGATGTGGAAGAGGATATAGCCTTATATGGGCATTCATACTTGGATAAACCTAAGTTCGAATCAACTTTAATGTATTAAGCATATTCCTGATCATTAGCGAGAATACGGTTTCCTCTTTTCTTTTCTCCTCTTGTCCCTTATCTATGGGGTGATATTCCAAGATTCCTTCTGGATGCCTAAAATGGCAGATAGCATTGAACTTTATATACAGGCACTGTGATACCACAACAGCCAATCTGATAACCAAGTGATTAATAGGCAGGCATTGTATGTAGTGTGAATATGCTGACTAAAGAGATAATTCACATCCCAGGCAGGATATAGCAGACTGGCATAAAATTTTATCATGATACTCAGAATGACATTCAATTTAAAACTAATATATTGTTTGCTTCTGGAATTTCCCATTTAATATTGTTGAACTGCAGTTGACTAAGTGTGACTGAAACTGTGGAAAGATAAACCATGGATGTCAAAACTGTTTAAAGGTTGGGGACATAACTTGTTTAGCAAGTGTGAGGCCCTGGGGTTTGATTCCTAGGGCCACCAAAATAACCAAATAAACAAAAATTCTAAAGGTATGGGAAGATCTTGTTGTTAAAGGATTCCTGTGGGTGATCAAATAAATCTGAGCTACAAGGGAAACGAGCAATTCCTCAAGACCTTTTGCAAATGAGGAAAAGAAAGAACCAGGGCTATAGATTGGTATGTATTGTGCAGAAATGCTAGTCAAAGATAACTGGATCTCCCAGTCATTCAGTTCCTCTTAACCTCCTTTGTCCTCTCTTCTGCTCATCTTGACATAGAACAAGGTCTTCAGAATCTTGCTTTATAAAAACAAGCTTCCAAAAAGAACAAGATTTGAATGTAAACAACTCTGAATACAGGGTTCCAGGTGACGAGGAAGGTTCCCCTCCTTGTGTCTTTTCCACTGGGCACGAGGCACCTATGTTAGTTTCTTATGGCTGTTGTGACAAATTACTACAAATTAGGAGTCTCAGAAGAACAAAAGTTTATTGTCTGATAGTTTGAAAAGCCAGAAGTTCAAAATCAAGGTGCTGTCAGGTTGCACTGCCTCCCAGGGTACTAGAGGAGAATCCTTGTTTGTCTCTTGCAACTTCAGGTAGTTCTTCCCCTTCCTTGGTTTATGGCTGCATCTCTCCAACCTCTGCTTCCCTGATCACATGGTCTTCCCCTCTATACCTGTGTCTTATTTACTCCTTTCTCATATAATAACACTCATTATTAGATTTAAGACCCACCCAATTAATTAATATACATCGACCTTTTCTTCTCAAGATCCTTAATCACATAAGTGAGGATATTTTTTCCAAATACAATCAAATTCACAAGTTCAAGGGGTTAGGAAATTGACATACATTTTTCGGTATCACCATGCTCACTTGTATTACTAAACTTTTGGAACAGGCCTAAATCCTTAACATGAACACAGTAAATTCTAAATTTTCATTTTCCATGGCATATTTCTCACAACAGTTTTAAAGAACTGTGTGTGTTTTAGTCAGTTTTTATGTTGTTATGACTAAAAACATCGGACAAAAACAATGTAGTGGAGAAAAATTTTATTTGGGGTTCATGACTTCAGAGGTCTCAGTCCCTACATGGCTAACTGCACCTCTCTGGTCCCAAGATGAAGCAGAACATCATGGTGGAAGGATGTGGTGGAGGAAAGTAGCTCAGGACATGGCAATCAGGAAGCAGAAAGAGCTCTCTGCTCATTAGGGTTAAAATATAAACCTCAAAGGCATGCTCCAGTGTCCCATCTCCAGAGACACTCTACCTGCTTACAGCTACCAACCAGATAATTCCTAATCATTAATCCAATGATTAGGTTACAACTCTCACAGTCTAATAATTTCACTTCTGAACATTCTTGTATTGTCCCACGTATGAGATTTTGGGGGATGCCACATATCCAAACCATCACAAGCTATCCTCTAAGTGTGTTTTATGGTCAACTGATTTTTTTATTGAAAAACTTATTTTTTAAACAACCAAACAAGTTTTTAACAAGATAATATAAAATGTATATAGATTCTGAAGATTGGATTTACCCCCAAGAGTGCCCCTCCCAATTACCCACCCTTATGCCTCCCTTCCCCTTCCTACAACATCTCTAAAAATGTATTAGGTTGTATAACATTCCATCTTATCTGGATTTAACACATGATAATAGACCACCTTTCTCAATGTCCCGGGTCTAGTTCCAGTCTCCACAGATGAGTGGAGACATTCTATCATTGGTTCTCTGGGTTATGCTGATTTTACTCAGCATAATTTCTTCCATAGCCATCCATTTACCTTCAAAGGCTGCAATATCATTGCTTCTAATTGTTGTGTAAAATTCCATGGTATATATGTACCACAGCTTTTGGATCCATTCATCCAGTGAGGGACATCTAGGTTGTTTCCATGATTTAGCTATTGTAAATTTAGCTGCTATGAACATAGATATTGCTGTGTCACTATAATGTGTTGATTCTGAATCCCCTGGAAAAATACCCAGGAGAGGAATAGCAGGATCATATGGTGGTGTCATCCCCTGTTTTTTGAGGATTCTCCACACTGCTTTCCTGAGGGGCTGTACCAGTTTGCAGCTCCACCAACAGTGTGTTAGTGTGCCTATCTCTCTATAGCCCCTCCAGCATCTATTATTATTTTCTTCATTTTTGACATTCTGACTGGCGTGAGGTGATATCTTAATGTAGTTTTCATTTGTATTTCTCTGATTACTAGTGATTTAGAGCACTTTCTCGTGTATTCATTGGCTTGATCAATGTCCTCTGTTGAGAAGTTTCTGTTTAGCTCTTTGGTCCATTTATTAATTGGGTTGTTTGTGTTTTTGTACTTGAGGTTTTTGAGGATTTTGTAGATTCTGGATAAGAGGCCCCTGTCCAAGGAATCATAGCCCATGATTCTCTCCATTTCTGTAGGAAACCTCTTGACTCTTTTGATTGTTTCCTTGGCAGTACAAAACATTTTAGCTTTATGGCATCCCGTTCACTGATTTTTTTTTACTGTATATATATATATATATATATATATATATATATATATATATATAATTATTAGATGGGTATAGAGTTACTATTGAGGGGGAAATATTATCAAACATTCAAGAACCAATGTGTTTATATTTAGTTGTCCAGGGCTAATGCCATATCATGGATGCCCAGCTTAGATTCCCCATGTTGCTGTTTCCTCCAGAAGAACCCCTGAGTTAAATGGATATCTCGTGGAGGACAGAGATCTCCTTCTGAGATGATTCCCCCATATTCCCAACCTCCAGTCTCCTAGGTGGTCTTCCTAAGCCCTCCCCCAACCCTGCCACCCACCCTATGCCTCCAAGTATCCTTGGGAGTCATCTCCCTGTTGTGTTGAGAATCATAGTTTGAAGTTGTTATTAGCTTAGCCGTCTAACATACTGCTTCCCCATGTATTCTGCAGCATTAGGTGATTCTCAGGAATGATTCAGAGTTACTGATGGTGGGGTGGACGCCATCTTCCCTTCTTCCCATTCACTGATTTTTGAGTTTACTTCCTTCGCTTTAGGAGACATGTTGAGAAAGTCTTTGCCTACTCCCAAATGCTGAAGTGTTGGACCTAATTTGTCTTCCATCAGTTGCAAGGTAGGTGGTTTAATTCCTAGCTCCTTGATCCATTTTGATTTGATTCTTATGCAAGTTGAAAGATATGGGTCTAATTTCAACTTTCTGCAAGTGGCTGTCCAATTTGACCAGCACCATTTGTTGAAGAGGCTGTCGCTCCTCCATGTAATATTTTGTGAATTTGGCAACCAAAGCTAAACAACAAGTGGGCTTTGTGTTCTGTTTTGCTTTCTTGTACCTTTGTTTAAATGCAGGATTCCTCAGGACCTTTAAGTAGTTGTTGGACATCATGGCCATTCAAAAATAAAACATGGTGCATGGCATTTCCCAAGTGAATCTTTTCAAACATGTGTTTTGCTTGGGATTCTCAGAAAGCAGAACTGAGACAAGGCTTAATTTCAGTCTTTCCATTGAAGAGCATAATCCAGGGAGATGAAGTAAAGAACAGTTTATTAGCCATCTTTCTGTTATTGTAGCAAAATACCTGAGATAATAAACTTATAAAGAGGAAAGACTTATTTAGCTCACAGTTTTGGAGGTTTCAGTCTGTGACAGATTGGCCTTGTGGCTTTGGGCCTGTATTGAGATAGTGCCTAACAGCTAAGCAAAGTACATGGTAGAGCAAACTGTTCACTTCATGGCTGGCACACAAAAAGGCAGAAAAGGAAGAGACTGGGATTCCCTAATGTTCTTCAAAGTCATGCTTCCAAGGACCGAAGATTTCTCAATAGCACCATGGACTGGGACCAAACACAGGGACCTTTGGGGGCATTCCAGAGCCAAACTATAGCAGACAGGGATCTGACACAGACAAAGGAAGAGCCATGAGTCAATATTAAGAGCATCCTGTATCTGGGCACATCTGAAGAGCTGGATGAAAACAGGGGCTTTTGACATAAAGAGGAAAGGAACCAGTTAAGCACTGGTTCCCTCCACAATTACTTAAAGTTTACTCTGCTGAACCTTACCTTCTGCATTTGTGCATGCTCTACATGTCTGAGTGCCTATCAGTTCCTCACTATGTCACCTGCTTCACGTAAGTATAACATTGTTACCTGCAGGAAACTGTCCTGCACAGAATTGGTCAAACTAGTCACTGGCTTTAAAAGACACCTAAGGCCAAAACAATCTGAAGTTGTGCACCATGGGTGTGTTATGGTTTAGATATGTGGTATCCCCCAAAAGCTCACATGTGAGACAATACAAGAAGGTTTAGAGGTGAAATCATCAGATTAAGATATCCTTAATCGAATCAGTAAATTAATGCCCTAATAGGGATTAACTGAGTGGTAATTGCAGGCAGGTAAGGTGGCTGGAGGAGGTGGAACAACAAGGATGTGCCCTTGGGGTTTACATTTTGTCATGGCAAGTATAAGCTCTCTCCCTTTCTGTTTCCTGGTGCTATGTCTCTAGCTTATTTCCTCTTCCACATACTTCCACCATGATGTTCTGCCCTGAGGAATGGAGTCAGACATCTATGGACTGAGACCTCTGAATCCATGAGGCCCCAAATAAACTTTTTTTCCTCACCTAATTGTTCTTGTCAGATATGTTGGTCACAGCAGTGAGAAATCTGACTAAAACAAGGTGTTTGATACAATTTTACACCCATTAGTTTAGAGAACATCCCATGAAACATGTACTCCATGAAGACTGTTGGAGAACCTCATTTTCTTATTATATGGTCATGATATGATCACTTTATTAATAAAATATCTCCAATTCTGCTTGTGCATTCTGGTATTACCATATCATTTCTAAACTCTGTACTTAAGAGTCACTATCAATTATCTAATTTTACAAAATATACTACTACTCTTTTCTTAAGTCAGGACAGAGTTCATTCTTGAAAGAACTATTTATATGCTTTGGAAAGCACATTCCTGCAGCTGATTCAATTTTAACTTTATTTGTATTTGCATCTGCTGTTTGCATGCTATGATAAACGGGAAGGTTTGTTATGGGTATGGAGTACTTCCAGTCCTGCTCATTTGATTAGTATGGCAAATATCTTCTTACAAATAGAGAAGGGAAAAGGAATACACAGCAGTTTCTTGTCTATCTCAGGGGGAAGGAAAAGAAAGAGCGTTGCCTGGCCCAATTTTCAAGGCAGTTACATTAAACCAAAGCATTGGAAAATGGAATTGTATTCTTTTGAAACATGTCCAATTGGCTAAATGTTGAGGCAGAGAGGAAGGTAATGATGGAGAACAAGGCAGATGAGAGTATTAATTTTCTTTGATGATGAAGAGTGTATGGTTGCATCTGAGAATCCTTCAAAAGCATTTGCAAAATGTTTGAAATGGTACATGACTGAAATTCTAGTGGGTGGGGAGGGTGAGGGAGGATGATAACAAGTTCAAGGCCAGTCTGGGTAACTTAGCAAGACCCTAAGCCACTTAGAAAGACCCTGTCTCATAATTTTAAAAATTAAAAATAGAAAGGTTTGAAGATGTAGCTAAGTGGTAAAGCAACCCTGGGTTCAATCCCCAGTCCAAAAGAAAAAAAAAAGCATTTACATAAGGAGATTCAGACACTTCAGAAGCCCAGGTTTTTAATAAACTTGCTATGTTTACTGGAGTCTGTTTTATGGATGATTAATTGGGAGAAAGGAGAAAGAAGACATAAATAACAATAAGTTTGTGTGCTAACCCATGGTAGGCACACACAGGAAACATGTAAGCATTGTTGTGAAACACTAGACCTGGCAACATCAGTTTAATCTAATTGTGGTGGTCCATCAGTGAAATAAGCTAGAATCATGGGCATCAGCAGCAGAAGCAGCAAGCAGTTGGTGGAGGACAGGACAAATCTGGGCTGATCCAAGTGTTGATTAAAAAAAAAAAGAAAAAGAAACCTCAACGTTATTTTTAAACAAGCACAGTAATAGTAAAGAGCCTAAATTTTCCAGCCAAACAACTTCAACTGATTTTCTAGAGCCTTTGCTTGTGAGTGACAGCTTTAGGGTAGTTATAGCTTACCTGCTTCAGTTTTTTAATCTGTACAATGAAGAGAGTAAAGTCCTGTCATTAAGCAGCAAATAATAAAATGCCCTACTCAAACAGTTTAAACAATGCAGAAGTACTTACAGGCAAGAAGACTCTGTATGTTCCTCTGGATACATAGAAGGAAAAATAGATAAGAAGGAGAATAGTTGGGACTCAAAACCTTGTAAATTTATCTAAGGACCATAAAAGGAAAAATAATAAAAAGTTCTGGAGGTCTATAAGAAGGCAGCACGAACCAAGAGTTTGACCTGGATAGCGTTATTACACAAAATGAAAACAAAACAAAACAAAAAAAGGAATTTGAGCCTTGTTTATCACTCAGTACTAGGGTCTGGATGACAATTCTCCAGATTATAAATGTTTTAGACTAGAGGAGAAAGGGTAACCATGCAGATTTTTGACCAGTACCAGAGTCACTTCAACCCCTGACCTGGTAACTTTGTGATGTGCTATAGGACAGGAACACAAACATCATGGAATAGAGCTGAGACCTCAGGGATTTAGAGAGAAAAAATATAAAAGTCATAAAATTCTATATGTCTAATTAGATGGCTTCAAAATATAAAAAGCAAAACCTGACATGGTTATAAATCCATACGTTTATTTTAGAATCTATCAGGTTGAGCAGATTCTAAACTGGTAAGAATATAGAAAATGTGAACAGGAAAATGAAAACTTGTTTTGATAAATATGAAGACAATCCTTTAAATGCCAAATAAAGCTACTCAGCAGGCTGAGGCAGGAGGATTGCAAGTTCAAGGCCAAACTTAGTAATTTAGATCCTGCATCAAAATTTTAAAACGTAATTTAAAAAAAAAAGTTGGTGTGTAGTTCAGCAGTAGGTTGCCTCTGTCTGGGTTCAGTCTCCAAGTATGAACAAACAAACAAACAAACAAACAAACACAAAAGCCTGTTATCCCAACAACTTGAGAGGCTGGAACAGGAGGGTTGTAAGTCCAAGACCAGTCCCCGCCTCAGCAACTTAGCAAGACTCTGTCTCAAAAAACAAGCAAAAAGAATCTATTACTTTCAAATACATATAAGGTGTGTCTAAAAAACTTACTATTATAGGTCACAAAAGAATTGTCTAAAAATTTCAAACAGTTAATATTTTTAATATCTTTCTAATTAAACAAAATTAAAATAGAAATCAATAAAAATGCATAAACATGTATTAAAAATTTACAAATGTTTCTGGTTCTGACGGGTGCTTCGGTTGTAATGATGATTGGGGATATCTTGCAGTTTGAGACCTGCTGATGAAAAGGGCCATGCTCAACTTTAAACTGAAAAAGAAAGACTCTCAGGGCTTTGGGGAAGAGTGGAGGGAGCCCAGCACAGGGGACAACATCCGGGAATTCTTACTGAGCCTCAGATACTTTCAGATCTTCATCATGCTGTGAAATGTCTTCATTATGTTCTGCATGATTGTACTCTTTTGGCCCTTGAGCCCTGGCTACAGAATCTAGAATTCATTTTTTCTGGATCTCAAGTCTCCATTCCTTCGTTCCTGATGACGTCAGAATGTTTTTGACTAGAAAATCAGAGACCTTCCCAGAAACCCTAGGCTCCTGGTGGATGGAGAAATGTTTTCCAAGATGCACATTATTTCCCAGCCTTGTCTCTGTTTTCAAAGATAGTTTCACTGTGGCCTGTAAATTGTAGATTTAAGGGGTTTAAGTAGGGTTTCCCTAAGGGACCTGAAAAAATGGCATTCCCATAGAGGAAAGAACATGTCTAGATTGTCCAATCTAATTGGAATCCTTCCTTTGCCAAGCTTTTACAAGAAATCTGGTTTTGGGTATTTCTTGCTTTATTTTTAATAACCATCCTTTTGGTTAGAATTGTATGGATTTTTAAAAATCATTTTAATTCAGGGGTCTGGGCAAAAGGGTTAACTTTTAAGTTTGAAGCAACCTCTTGTGGGCAGTGTTTATAAATAAAAATGAGCTCAGTGTTGTTTGCTGGCCCTGACAGTGGCTCTGGGACCAGCCAGGGTCCGGATTTCAGATTCCTTCCCCATCCCAGTGACAGTCTATGTAGCCACTCGGTGCAGCTGAGGTCATCCCCAGGACTTTAAGGAGCAGGTTGCCTGTCACAAGGGACACTGACCTTCCTGATTAAACACTAACCTGTTAGTAAGAGGGATGGGATGGGTCACAATGTAGTGTTACAGAAGAGGAGTGTGGAATAGTTGACAGTTGATGGGAGTGTTAGAAGGAAGCTTGCTTTGCTTTGAAGCAAATGTAAATATAGTGACTTTGGGGGCCACTCATTGTATGCTCACACAAATGAGAGTGATCTTATTTTGTGTGATATTTCCACGTTCTGAAAGCTTGGGTTTCTGAGTCTGCTTTTTATGAAAGAGATTTCAAGGTTGAAAAACAATGAGTCTTAATATAGGAAATACAGCATTTGGTGAAGAAGCTACTTTGAAAGGGAGTTCTGATTTCATGGCTAAAAAGAATCATTGGTGATCAGCATCCTGAATCCATAAATGTTTGAATTGCTTGTTTTGGTTTTTGAAATCTTGACATACAGGTAAACCTGGATGGAGAAAAAAAGTAAATATTCAGGATTTTAGAACTCAATAGCATTGAAAATAAAACTCATTTCTGAAAAGGAAAAAAAAGAGAAACTTACAAATGTGCTTCCAAAAAATTAATGGACATATTAGTTTTCAATTCTTGCTGTAACAAATTTACCACAAATAGCACAACAGAAATATAGCTCTACAGGCCAGAAGTCTAAAATCAGTGTCACTATAATAAAACCAAGGTGTCAGAAGAGGTGTCCCCATGGGATCTAGGAAGAAATTTGTCCCTTTCATCTTCCAGTTACTGGTAAGTTTGAGCTTTCTATGGTTAATTCACCCAAATCTCTTCCTCCCTTCTGTCAGTGTAAAAGAGTACATGTGATTGCAATTAATGCACCTACACATAATTCAGCATAGTTTTCTCATATCAAGATCCTTAACTTAATCACGTTTGTGAAGACCTCTTTGCCAGTGCTTCAGTTTGGATGTTAAATATCTAAAGTCATGTAGTAAAGTTCTGTTATGAGGGTGGAGCTATTGAGAGGTAGCAGAACCTTTGGGAAGTGGGGGCCTGGTGAGAGGTCTTTAGGTCCCTAAAGATGTGCCATTCAAGGAGATTGTGAAATCCTTATCTTATCCTCTTTCTTTTTTGCATCGGGGCCAAGAGGTAAGTGACTTTGCTCTGCCCTGTGCTTCCTCTGTGATATGCTACCTCATCACAAATCTAAAACAACAGAGCCAACTGAACATGGACTCAAACCTCAAAACTGTGAGCCAAAATAAACCTTTTCTCTTTATAATTTGATTATTGCAGGTATTTTTTTATAGTGATGCAAAGCTAACTAACACAGCCATGAAAACTAATAGTCAGGGGCTGGAGCAGTGGCTTGTCAGTTACAGAGGTTGCCTGGCATGCACAAGTACGAAAGTTTAAACTCCAGCACCACATACCCAACATACCCAACAAAGGCTCAGAGCAACAAAAGGCACATGAAAAAACTAAATAAAAATTGTTTCTCGGAGGGCTGGAGCGTGGCTTAGTGGTTTTGGCGCTTGCCTGGCAAGCATGAGGACCCGGGTTCAAACCCCAGCACCACGTACACAACTGAGTGTTGGAGCAACCAAGGCCATGTGAAAAACTAAATAAAGTTGTTTCTCTCTTTCTGTCTCTCTCACTGTCCCTCTCTCTTTAAAAAAACAAAAACAAAAACTGTTTCTCGGAGACTTCAAGATGGCGTTCACCCCACCTTCAGTGACTCCGAGAAGCTCCTGAGATTCACCTCACAGTACAGGACAGCACCCAGATTCCCACAGTAGGACAAAGCACCCAGTGTGGGGGAACATTATCCCCCGATAATTCTTTAACTCCAAAGGAATAACGTCGTCCATTGACGAACATAAAGGAGAGCTTTGTGGAGCCCGCAGCACTCTGCCCCACACCCGGGGAGGTGGGGGGGGGACTACTCTGGAGGGGAGGAAACGGAGGAGCAAGTTTCCTAATCAAATACCCTAACCTGGCCCGCTGCGAACTCCCAGATCTGAAGTCTCTTAATTTACATAATCTTGCATAAAGCGCTGGGAATTAATTGTTCACATTAGCAAACTTGCAGCTCTCCTTGCCAGCAGCGGCCACCATTGTGATCTTTCCCTGAGGGTGGGGCAGATTGCTTAGCAAAAAAAAAAAAAAAAAAAAAAAAAAGAGCAATCATGGGCCCTTAGACATCACGGCCAGAAAACCAGAATCCATCACCCCAAGATTGGGCCCTTTCCCAAAGGGACTGCGTGGTGCTG